>JAYMFT010295689.1:0-10307 GCA_038088735.1 Panulirus argus | reverse complement strand
AGAGGAGGTAGTTAGATATCATTTGACGAAGGAACTTGTTAGATCAATGGAGGAAGGAACTAATTAGATAATTAGAGGAGGAAATTAGTTAGATCATTAGAGGTGAAAACTATTTAGACCATGAATGGAGGGAACTTATTAGAACATTAGAGAAGGAAACTATTTAGATCATTAGGGGAGGGAATAAGCTATATCATTAGAGGAGGGAGCTAGTTAGATTATTAAAGGAGGGAACTGTTTAGATCATTAGATGAGGCAAATAGGGGGGAACTAGTTAGATCATGAGAGTAGTTGCTAGTTAGATCATGAAAGGAGGGAACTACTTAGATCGATGGAGGAGGGAACAAGTGAGATCATTTGAGGAGGGAATTTGTTAAATCATAAGAGGAAGAAACAGCTAGATATTAGAGGGAACTAGTTAGATCATTAGAGGAGGGAACTAGTGAGATCATAAGAGGAAGGAACTAGTAAGATCATTAAATGAGGGAATTAGTAAGATAATTAGAGGAAGAAACTAGTTAGATCATTAAAGGAGTTAACTATAAAGATCATTTATGGAGAGAAATAGTTAGATCATTAGAGGAGGAAACTTGTTAGGTAAGAAATGGAGGGAATTAGCTTGATTATTAGAGGAGGGAACTAGTTAGATCATGAGAGGAGGTAACTAGTTAGATCATTAGAGGAGGAACTAGTTAGATCATTAGAGGAGGGAACTCACCGGAAGTTGTCAGCATTATCAGGATGGTGACGGTTTCTCCTGTGGTCATGTTGACTCCGTTTCTTCTTCCTTTTCACCTGCAGTTAAGATACTGGTGAACCACTTTCTTTCTTGTCACCTGCAGTCAAGATATTGGTGGGTTAACCACTTTATCATATTCTTATATTCTTTATAGAATATTTACTATAGTAGTCGTCTCGGTTAATGGCATGTGTTCATTATGTCCATCTCCGAAGGTTAGGAGGGTAAAGAGGATGATAATAAGAATGAGGAAAGTTAAATCTAGTTTGTTGTATGTCTTTGGATATGACTGGTAAATGTGGAAATGTTCTAAGTGAACGGAAATATGCAAGAGGAGGAGAAAACCACAGATTCACAATTTATGGAAAGAAAATGGTGTCACAACGGTCTGTCCTTGTATGGTTGGTTGCACACATAAGATTCGGAAAGAAGCAGCAAGAAGCATGCTGCTGGTCCAGTTGATGGGAGCTGGGACACGCATAAGAGCGATGGCCAGTATGATACCTGTAGAAGAGAGAGAGAGCAGGAAAATCACGGAAGACGGGAGGGGATGCTTGAAGTGATGGGACAACAGGACAGTTACCAGCTGGAAGGTTTTTAATTCCACTCTGGCTAAGGGGTAGGTGGAGGAGGAGCTATCACAGCTACACGAGCAGCAGTGAACATACACCTGCCAAATAGGATGACTGGTCAGCATGTATCTACAATTGTGGATGACTGATCGGCAGGTATCTTTAAGTGTGAATGAATGGTCAGCGGGTAACTACAAGTGTGGATGATTGGTCAGCATGTAACTATAAGGGTGGAAGACCGTTCAGCGTGTAACTACAAGTGTGGATGACTGGTCAGCACGTGACTAACAAAATGGATTACTGGTGAGTCTGTAACTACCAGTAACTGTTGTAGTGAATAACTAGTGAGCATGAAACGCCCAGAGGGAACGAGCGGTGAGCATGTAACAGCTAGAGGGGGTGAGTTCTGAGCATGTAACAGCCAGAGAGGATGAGTTATGAGTATGTAACAGCTGGAGGGGATGAGTTGTGAGCATGTGATAACCAGAAGAGATGAGTTGTGAGAGTGAAACAGCCTGAGAGGATGAATTATGAGCATAAAACATCCAGAGAGGATGAGTTTTGAGCATGTAACAGAGATAGAGGATGAATTGTGAGCATTTAACAGCTTGGAGGATGAGTTGTGAGCATGTAACAGCCAGAGAGGGTGAGTTTGAGCATGTATCAGCCAGAGGGGATGAGTTATGAGCATGTAACAACCAGAGAAGATGAGCAGTGGGCATGTAACTACCAGAGGAAAGGAGTCATTAGCATGTAACAGACAGAGCTTGTAACACAAAGAGGGAATAAATTATGAGCATGTAACAGCTAGAGAGGATGAACTGTGAGTATGGAACAGCCAGATAAGATGTGTTGTGAGCATGTAGCACCCAGAGAGAATGAGTTATGAGTATGTAGCAGACAAATGGGATGAGTTGTGAGCAGGTAACAGCCTGAGGGGATGAGTTGTGAGCGTGAAACAGCCAGCTGAGATGAGATCTGAGTATGTAACAGCCAGAGGGGATGAGTTGTGAACATGAAATAGCTAGATTTCATGAATTGTAAGCATGTTACACCCAAAGAGGATGAGTTGTGATCATGTAACAGCCAGAGAGGATGAGTTGTGAGCATGTAACAACCAGGGGGTTGAGTTGTGAGCATGTAAAAGCAAAACGAGATGAGTGGTGAGCATGTAACAGCCAGAGAGGATAAGCTGTGACTATGTAACAGCCAGAGGAGATGAGTGGTGAGCATGTAACAACAAGAGGGATGCGATGTGAGCATGTAGCAGCCAGAAGAGATGAATGATGAGCATGTAACATCCAAGGGGATGAGTTGTGAGCATGTAACAGCCAGAGGAGATGAATGTTGAGTATGTAACATCCAGCGAGGATGAGCTGTGAGTATGTAGCAGCCAGAAGAGATGAGTTGTGCGTATGTAACAGCCAGAGGATATGAGAGGTGACCATGTAACAGCCAGGGGGATGAGTGGTGAGCATGTAGCGGTCAGATTATGTGTGGTGAGCATATAATAGCCAGGAGGATGAGTTGTGAGCATGTAACGACTAGAAGATATGAGTGGTGAGTATGTAACAGCCAGAGAGGTTGAGTTGTGAGTTTGTAACAGAAAGAGGAGATGAGTTGTGAGCATGTAATAGCAGAGAGGATGAGTTTTGAGCATGTAAAAGCCTGAGAGGATTAGTTGTGAGCATGTAACAGACAGAGGAAATAATTTATGACAATATAAGAGCCAAAAGGGATGAGTTGTGAGCATGTAACAGCCAAAAAGAATAAATTGTGAGCATAAAACAGCCTGAGTGTATGAGTTGTGAACATGTAACTTCCAAAAGGGGATGATTTTTGAGCAGTTAACATCCAGACAGGATGAGTTGTGAGCATGTAACAGCCAGAGGAGATGAGTGGTGAGTATATAACAGGAAGAGAGAATGAGTTGTGGGTATGTAGCAAACAGAGGAGATTAGCGGTGAGCATTTAACAGGAAGGGGGATGAGTTGTGAGCATGTAACAGCCAGAGGAGATGAGTGGTGAGTATGTAACAGCCAGGAGGATGAGTTGTTGTTATGTAACAGAAAGAGGAGATGAGTTGTGAACATGTAACAGCCAGAGTTGTGAGCATAAAACAGCAAGAGAGTATGAGTTATGACAGCCAGAGGAGATGGGTTGTGAGCATGAAACAGCCAAAGAGGATAAGTTGTGAGCATGTAACAGCCAGAGGGGATGAGTTGTGAGCATGAAACAGCCTGAGAGGATGAGCTGTGAACATGAAACATCCAGAGAGGATGATTTGTGAGCATGTAACAGCCAGAGTAGATGAGTGGTGAGTATGTAACATCCAGCGAGGATGGACTGTGAGTATGTAACAGCCAGAAGAGATGAGTTTTGAGTATGTAAAAATGAAGGGAGATGAGTGGTGAGCATGTAAGAGCCAGAGAGGATGATTTGTGAATATACAACAGCTAGAGGAGATGAGTGGTGAGCACGTAGCAGCCAGGGGGATGAGTTGAGAGCATGTAACAGCCGGAGAAGATGAGTGGAGAGTATATAACATCAAGAAAGAATGAGATGTGAGTATGTAACGGCCAGAAGAGATGAGTTGTGAGCATGTAGCAGCCAAGGGGATAAATTGTGAGCATGTAACAGTCAGAGGAGATGAGTGGTGAGTATGTAACATTCAAAGAGGATGAGTTGTGAGTATGTAACAGACAGAGAGGATGAGTTGTGAGCATGTAACAGGCAGAAGAGGTGAGTTCTGGGCATGTAAGAGCCAGATGAGCTGAGTGGTGAGTATGTAACATCCAGAGAGGATGAGCTGTGAGTATGTAATATCCACAGAGGATGAGCTGTGAGTATGTAACAGCCAGAAGAGATGGGTTTTGAGTATGTAACAGCCTGAGAGGATGAGCTCTGAGTATGTAGCAGCCAAATAGGATGGGTTGTGAGTATGTAACAGCCAGAGGAGATGAGCGGTGAGCATGTAACTGCCTGGGGGATAAGAGGTGAGCATGTAAATGCCAGGGGGATGAGTTGTGAGCATGTAACATCTAGAGAGGATGAGCTGTGAGTATGTGACAGCCAGAAGAGATGAGTTTTGAGTATATAACAGCCAGACGAGATGAGTGGTGAGAATGTAACAGCCAGGGGGATGAGTGGTGAGCATATAACTGCCAGGGGGATAGATTTTGAGAATGTAACAGCCAGAGGAGATGAGTGGTGAGTATGTAACAACCAGAGAGGATGAGCTCTGATTATGGAACAGCCAAATAGGATGAGTTTTGAGTATGTAACAGCCAGAGGAGATGAGTGGTGAGCGTGTAACAGCCAGGAGGATGAGTAGCGAGCATGTATCAGCTAGAGGAGATGAGTGGTTAGCATGTAACAGCCAGGGGGATACGTTGTGAGCATGTAACAGTCAGAGAAAATGAGTGGTAAGTATGTAACATCCAGAGAGGACTAGCTGTGAGTATGTAACAGACAGAGAGGATAAGTTGTTAGCATATAACAGCCAGAAGAGATGAGTTGTGGGCATATAAGATCCAGAGGAGATGAGTGGTGAGCATGTAATAGCCAGGGGGATGGGCTGTGAGGATGTAACAGCCAGAGGAGATGAGTGGTGAGCACATAACAGCCAGGGGAATGAGTGTTGAGCATGTAACAGCCAGGGGGATGAATTGTCAGCATGTAACAGCCATAGGAGATGAGTGAGAGTATGTAACAGCCAGAGAGGATGAGCTCTAAGTATGTAACAGCCAAATTGGAAAAGTTGTGAGTCTGTAACAGCCAGATGAAATGATTGGTGAGCATGTAACAGCCAGGGGTGGGTGATGAGCATGTAATAGCCAGGGGATGAACTGTCAGCATGTAACAGCCAGAGGAGATGAGTGAGAGTATGTAACATCCAGAGAGGATGAGTTGTGAGCATAAAACAGCCAGTGAAGATGAGAGGTGGGTATGTAACAGCCAGAGGGGATGCGTTGTGAGCATGAATTACCCAATAATGATGAGTTGTGAGCATATACCAAACAGAGGAGATGAGCTTATGAGAATGTAACAGCCAGAGGAGATGAGTTGTGAGTATGTAACAACCAGAGAGGATGAGCAGTGAGCATGTAACTACCGGAGGAAAGGAGTTATTAGCATGTAACAGCCAGAGAAGATGAGTTGTGAGCATGTAACAGCCAGAGGAGATGACTGGTGAGTAAGTAACATCCAGATAGGATGAATTTTGCGTATGCAATAACCAGAAAGGATGAGTTGTGAGCATGTAGCACCCACAAGGATGAGTTGTGAGTACGTAAGAGCCACATGGGATAAGTTGTGAGCATGTAACAGCCAGAGGTGATAAGTTGTAAGCGTGAAACAGACAGTGGAGATGAGAGGTGAGTATGTAACAGCCAGAGGGGTTGAGTTGTGAGCATCAAATAGCCAGAGATGATGAATCGTAAACATGTTACAGAAAGAGAGGATAAGTTGTGAGCATGTAACAGACAGAGAGGATGAGTTGTGAGCATGTAAAAGCCAGAGAGGATGAGTTGTGAGCATGTAGCAGCCAGCGGGTTGGGTTGTGAGCATGTAACAGCAAGACAAGATGAGTGGTGAGTACGTAACAGCCGGAGAGGATGAGCTGTGACTATGTAACAGCCAGAGGAGATGAGTGGTGAACATGTAACAGCCTGGGGGATGAGATGTGAGCATGTAACAGCCAGAGGAGGTGAGTGGTGAGTATGTAACATTCAGGGGGATGAATTATGAGCATGTGACAGCCAGAGGAGATGAGTGGTGAGTATGTGATATCCAGGGAGGATGAGCTGTGAGTATGTAACAGCCAGAAGAGATGAGTTGTGAGTATGTAACAGCCAGAGGAGATGAGTGTTAAGCATGTAACACCTAAGGGGATGAGTGGTGAGCATGTATCAGCCAGATTATATGAGTGGTGAGCATATTATAGCCAGGGGGATCAGTTCTGAGCATATAATAGACAGGGGGATAAGTTGTGAGCATGTAACAGCCAGAGGAGATGAAAGGTGAATATGTAACAGCCAGAGAAGATGAGTTGTGAGTATGTAACAGAAAGAGGAGATGAGTTGTGCGCATGTAACAGCCAGAAAAGATGAGTTGTGAGCCTGTAGAAGCCAGAGAGGATCAGTTGTGAGCAAGGAATAGCCAGAAAGAGCAAGACAGTATGCATTGTGAGCATGTAACAGCTAGAGGAGATGGGTTGTGAGCATGAAACAGCCAGAGAGGATGAATTGTGAACATGTAACTTCCAAAGGAGATAAGCTGTGAGCATGTAACAGCCAAAGGGGATGAGTTGTGAGCATGAAACAGCTTGAGAGGATGAGCTGTGAACATGAAACATCCGGAAAGGAAGAGGTGTGACCATGCAACAGCCAGAGAGGATGAGTTGTGAGCATGTAACAGCATGAGAGGATGAGTTGGAGCATGTAACAACCAGAGAAGATGAGTTGTGAGCATGTAACTTCCAAAGGGGATAAGACTGAGCATGTAACAACAAGAGAGGATGAGTTTTGAGCATGTAACAGCCAGAGGAAAGGAGTTATTAGCATGTAAAAGACAGAAGGGATGAGTTGTAAGCTTGTAACAGCCAGAGGGAATGAGTTATGGCCATGTAACAACCAGAGGAGATGAGTGGTGAGTATGTAACAGCAAGTGAGTGTGAGTTGTGAGTATGTAACAGCCAGAGGAGATAAGTGAGGTAGCTTGCAACAGCAAGGAGATGAGTCTTGAGCATGTAACTGCCAAAAGAGATGAGTGGTGAGTATGTAACAGCCAGAGAGGATAAATTGTGAGTATGTAACAGAAAGAGGAGATGAGTTGTGAGCATGTAACAGCTAAAGAGGATGAATTGTGAGCCTGTAAAAGCCAAAGAGGATCAGTTGTGAGCAGCGAATAGCCAGAAAAAATGAGTTGTGAGCATGTAACAGCAAGAGAGTATGAGTTGTGAGCACGTAACACCAAGAGAGTATGAGTTGTGAACATGTAACAGCCAGAGGAGATAGGTTTTGAGTATGAAACAGCCAGAGAGGATAAGTTGTGAGCATGTAACAGCCAGAGGAGATAAGTTTTGAGCATTTAACAGCCAAAGGGGATGAGTTGTGAACATGTAACAGACAGAGGGGATGAGATGTGAGCATGTAACAGCCTGAGAGGATGAGTTGGGAGCATGTAATAGCCAGAGAGGATGAGTTGTGAACATGAAACATCCATAGAGGATGAGTTGTGAGCATGTAACAGCCAGAGAGGATGAGATGTGAGCATGTAACAGCCTGAGAGGATGAGTTGGGAGCATGTAACAGCCAGAGAGGATGAGTTGTGAGCATGTAACAGACAGAGGGGATGAGTTGTGAATATGTAACAACCAGAGAGGATGAGCAGTGAGCATGTAACTGCCAGAAGAAAGGAGTTATTAGCATGTAACAGACAGAGGGAATGCGTTGTAAGCATGTAACAGCAAGAGAGGATGAGTTGTGAGAATGAAATAGCCAGAGATGATTAGTTGTAAGCATGTTACAGAGAGAGAGAATGAGTTGTGAGCATGTAAAAGCTAGAAAGGATGAGCTGTAATCATGTAGCAGCAAGGGGGATGAGTTGTGAAGATTTAACAGAAAGACGAGATGAGTGGTGAGTATGTAAAAGACGGAGAGGATAGACTGTGAGTATGTAACAGCCAGAGGAGATGAGTGGTGAGCATGTAACATTCGGAGATGAGTTGTGAGCATGTAACAGACAGAGTAGATGAGTGGAATGTAACATGCAGCGAAGATGAACTGTGAGTATGTAACAGCCAGAAGTGATGAGTTGTGAGTATGTAAAAGCCAGAGGAGATGAGTGGCGAGCATGTAAGAGCCAGAGAGGATGAATTGTGAGTATATAACAGCCAGAGGAGATGAGTGATGAGCATGTAACAGCCAGGGGATACGTTGTGAGCATATAACAGCCAGAGGAGATGGGTGGTGAGTATGTAACACCAAGAGAGGATGAGATGTGAGTAAGTAACAGCCAGAAGAGATGAGTTGTGAGCATGTAACAGCCACAGGAGATGAGTGGTGAGCAAGCAACAGCCAAGGGATGAGTTGTGAGTATGTAAAAGCCAGAGGAGATGAATTGTGAGCATGTAACAGCCAAGGGGATAAGTTTTGAGCATGCAACAGCCAGAGGATATGAGTGGTGAGTATGTAATATCCAGAGAGGATGAGCTGTGAGTATGTAACACACAGAGAGGATGAGTTTTGAGCATGTAACAGGCAGAAGAGATGAGTTCTGGACATATAAGAGCTAGAGGAGATGAGTGGTGAGTATGTAACATCCAGATAGAATGAGCTGTATGTATGTAACAGCCAGAAAAGATGAGTTTTGAGTATGTAACAACCAGAGGAGATGAGTGGTGAGCATGTAACAGCCAGGGGTATGAGTGGTGATCATATACTAGCCAGGGTGATGGGTTGTGAGAATGTAACAGCCAGAGGATATGAATGGTGAGCATCTAACAGCCAGGGGGATGAGTTATGAGTATGTAACAGCCAGATATGAGAGGTGAGTATGTAACAACCAGAGAGGATGAGCTCTGACCATGTAACAGCAAAATAGGATGAGTTGTGAATATATAACAGCCAGAAGAGATGAGTGGTGAGCATGTAACCGCCAAGGGGATGCGTAGTGAGCATGTAACAGGTAAAGGATATGAGTGGTTAGCATTAACAACCGGGGGATAAGTTGTGAGCATGTAACAGCCAGAGAGGATGAGCTGTGAGTATGTAACAGACAGAGAGGATGAGCTGTGAGCATACAACCGGCAGAAGAGATGAGTTTTGGGCATGTAAGAGCCAGAGGAGATGAGTGGTGAGCATGCAACAGCCAGGGGGATGGGCTGTGAGCATGTAAATGCCAGAGGAGAGGAGTGGTGAGCATATGAAAGCCAGGGGGATGACTTGTTAGCATGTAACAGCCAGAAATGAGAGGAGAGTATGTAACATTCAGAGAAGATGAGCTCTGAGTATGTAACAGCCACATGGGATTAGTTGCGAGTATGTAACAGCCAGAGATGATTGGTGAGCATGTAACAACTAGGGGGATGATTGGTGAGCATGTAACAGCCAGGGGGATGAATTATCGGCATGTAACAGCCAGAGGAGATGAGTGAGAGTATGTAACAGCCAGAGAGGATGAGTTGCGAGCATGTAACAGCCAAAAGATATGAGTTATGAGCATGTAACAGCCAGAGAGGATGAGTTGTGAGCATATAACAGCCAGAGGAGGTGAGAGGTGGGTATGTAACAGCCAGAGGGGATATGTTGTGAGCATGAGTTACCCAAAGATGATGAGCTGTGAGCAAGTAACAGACAGAGATGAATTGTGAGAATGCAACAGCCAGAGGAGATGAGTTGTGAGTATTTAACAGCCAGAGAGGATAAGTTGTGAGCATGTAAAAGCAAGAGAGGATGAGTTGTGAGCATGTAACAGTAAAGGAAATAAGTTGTGAGCATGTAACAGCCAGGAGGAATGAGTTTTGAGCATGTAACAGCCAGAGAGTATGAGTTGTGAACATAAAACAACCAGAGAGGATGAGTTATGAGCATATAACAGCCAGAGGAAAGGAGTTATTAACATGTAACTGAGAGAGGGGATGATCTGAGAGCTTGTAACAGAAGAGGGAATGAATTATGAGCATTTAACAGGTAGAGAGGAGGAGTTGTGAGTATGTAACAGCCAGAGAGGATGAGCTGTGGGCATGTAACAGCCAAAACAGATGACTGGTGAGTAAGTAACAGCCAGATAGGATGAATCGTTAGTATGTAATAACCAGAGAGGATGAGTTTTGAGCATGTAGCACCAAGAGGGGATGAGTTGCGAGTATGTAACAGCCAGAGGGTATGAGTTGTGAGCGTGAAACAGCCAGAGGAGATGAGAGGTGAGTATGTAACAGCCAGAGGGGATGAGTTGTGAGCATGAAACAGACAGAGAAGAGGAGTTGTGAGCAT
>JAYMFT010295678.1:0-10307 GCA_038088735.1 Panulirus argus | reverse complement strand
ATAAAAAAAAAAATATATAATATATATATATATATATATATATATATATATATATATATATATATATATATATATCTTTCACAGTTATGAGTACACGCACACACACACTAAATACTGAGTCATAAAAGTTCTGTCTTTTTTGCATGACTCCTCATGGATCCTTTTGATAAATTTCTTCCTTTCCTGATTTCATTCTGGAGTCCTAAAAACTTGTTATGTCACCAGTAATAGGGGAACTTCTTGTGTTGCATTCTAATAGTTTACAAAGGTATATCAGACAAGAACGTAATCATAATAAGCACAGTGCATTCATCCATTGACATAGATGGAAACGAACTAAAGATCCCCAAGACAGTGAGCTTTTACAGCTCAACCTAGTAAGCTGCTGACATTTTGCATCATATAGCACACCTGTACTTCACAGGAGTAGAAGACAAAGATGGCCACTGCAGGTATTCTGTAATACTACTAGGGTGATGAGACTCTGGGCTGATTATACTGCTGATGTGAGGAAACTGTGGGCCATCACTAGTGCAGTAGGGAGACTGTGGGCTGAATTTTGCCATGGAATGTACAAAATATCCTACATCTGCCACTTTCATTTTTTATCCACCCCACTCTGGGGATCACTTCTTTATACTCTTTCACATATTCCCACAACCCCTTTAGCAGTATTGATGTGCCTTTCTTAGCTCTCCTTTCAAACTAACCTCTGAATTTATGTATGACATTCCCAAATAATCTTCCTCCTTTCCATTCAGCTTTGTTTCACAAAGAATTAGAGCATCCAGGTTCCTCTCCTGAAACATACTACCTGTCTCTCCATTCATCTCTTCTTGCTTACATCCATACATATTCAGATATCCATGCCTGAGCTTTCAGGGAGATTGAGCACTCCTCACTCATCTCCTTCTGTTCCAACTTTCAGAAATGAGAGTTACAATGAGGTGAGTGTTGCCAGGCCTCCACTCTCACCCCCTTAGTGACTTTCTTCGACAGGCATGGAATATGAGAGAAGTATTCTTTCTCTTCTTTCTCCTCTGTCCCCTGGAAACCTTTAGCTATTTGTAACTTGACTCATTATCAAAACATAAGTGGCACAATACCATAATGACATTTTTTTTTTCTCAGAAATGGAAGATCATGCAAAACACAATACTGAATTTTAGTTTGTACATTTATTATAACATGATTACATTTCATGGTTTTCTTTTAAAAACTTTCAATATAAACATCATAGTCTGCAAATGTAATGAATCATGTGACAATATGACCTTATACTTTTTAACTGCCCTCAGCCAGCATAGAAAAAAATCAAGAATTTCTTAAAGAATTAAGCACAGTTTCTTAAAGCAACAACATTTGTAGCATGGTCATTAACTCATTTGAAAATTAAAGAATTGGGAGAAAATTTTAACTATACCCATCTGTTGACTTTTACTTTTGAAAATGAATTTCAATTAAATCACATACAGTAATACATACAGCAAATAAAAAATGTGTTAAAGGATGACACCTAAAACTTGTGTGCTGAGGAGGATTTCTTTTTTCATTTCAGTGTCTGTTTAATGTATATTCACAGTTTAATGCACAAAAACTTGAAATGTTTGTATTTAGCATATCAAAATTCACAAAATCTACCTACAGTATTTATACCACCTTAAGTGAAGAAACATAGCATAGGCATGATCTTCTTGTACTTTAATATTTACAAAAATATAAAATGGACCATAACTGATAAAGCAAAATTTCAGTTACATCTTTAATCACTCTCTGACTCAGACTCAGATTCTGCTTCTTTTACTCTTAGGGGTACCTTGTATTCCTAGTCAACCCATATAAGCATCACTCATGAAATAAAGCCTATTCATAAGAACCTTTACTAGGTGCCACAAAGTCTAACTTAACCTTAGCTTTCTGCTGAAGGGTAAGACGTTTGATAGAGATAAGAGAATTTGGTTTTGGATCCCCAATAATGACCCACCAACCTTCTTCTCGCTTGTGTGGGAAAAGAGGAGCAATGACAGGACCAGGCTCATCCTCACGCTCAAGTACCACCTCTACATTCACCATTGACCCACTGGTGATGGCCTCTGCATCTACTACTTCATAATCTAAATTAATACTTGGATAGCGGTTACAGAAACGGGCTACATCTGTCATCTCAGCATCAGAAAGTTGAAGGAGACGGTTGCGATCATCGTCCTCAAGTTCTAAAATGTCAAACACAGATGTGACATCCTTGGCTTCACAACGCTCAATCATCTCGCTTGTAAAATGAGGCAATTGCTTCAAATAAGAATCCTTAGACCACATAGCTTGAGTTACCATTTGTGCCAGGGTCATAGCAGATAAGGCAGGAGCAAGCCACCCATTAGAGGATAGTACATCTACACAAGCCTGAATGAGACGCAAAGCACGACCAAGGACAAGTTCAGTATCTTGTTGCAGTTCAGCACTAAGAGTAAGGCGTGAAAGATGGGCTTGTAAAAGAAGATTAGTCTTTGTGTGTGGATCTGTCACTTTTCCCTCAGGTTTGTTTGGTACCTTTTGTACAAGACGCTTCAGTGTTTCTTCTTCACCATGACGAATAGGAACATTTTCGTACTCAGCAGCACTAGAAATGATCTCGAGTAATCCGCGAATCTTTGTCTTGCTATTAAGTGACTTATTAAACAACTCTATAGTAGTATAGTTGATGTAATAATATGAAGCAATGATACCTAAATTAAGCGGAGCTGTATCCATGTCATCTTCAATAGTAATGCAGCGAGACTCCTCAAGATCATGTAATGTGTTTTCTACCAAATCAGACAAGTGATCAGATAAATGACGATGTGAAACTCCCTGAAGACCATAGTAGTTGGGATTTTGAGTCATACGACGGTAAAGGAAGGTCCATGTTATGTAGTCAACAGCTTCCTGTTTGTTTTCGATAGTACGAGTAACTATTTCAGCATTAAAGTGGTCATGTAGAGCATGGTCGAGATGGCTCTCAATGGGTAATGGTTCATAGAGAAACTTTTTGAAATAGTCCTTCTTGGAAGAATGGCACATAAGAACACACTTTGCTTCATCATCTTCATTTGGTCGATTTGCACGACCTACCATTTGTAAAGTGTCTGTAATTGGGTAGTCTTCATAGTTGTGAAGACGACCATTGTAGCTCTGAGTATCAGTGATTACAACCAAATGTGCTGGTGCTGTCACAGCCCAACACAAAGCACGACTAACAACTATCACTTGAATTGCTTCTGCCTCAAATAATCTTTCAACCAGACGTCGGTCACGAATACTTAAACCCTCATGCAGGTAACCAACACCCTGGCTAACCAGTTCTCTCAACATCTCATCACTGATTTGAGGAAGGAACTCTGCCATTTCCTCTGGATTAACCAGAAGGAACCTTTGTGGTTCTTTATCAGCAGCAGCAAAAGTGAGGAGATCACTGGCTGTAATCATACTTTGTTTACGAGATGGTACAAACACCATAGCTGGCTTATGTGGACTGTGCTTTAGAACTGCATGATATGCAGGTTTTGCCATAGCATAAATCCTTGAAGCATTATGGGGATTATTGAAACCCTGAATGTGTAGTTCTAATGGCAAGGGTCGAACATTTGGATGGAAATTGAATGTATAGTTAGAGGAGCAACCAAGCCACTGAGCAACATCTCGAGCATTTGCCAATGAAGAGCTCAGAGCAACAATACGAATGTGCCTGCTGATCTTGGATGCAATGTAACGGATGCGAGAACATACTACCTCTAGTGTAGGTCCATCTGAGCCACCCATTAGCTGCAGCTCATCAACTATGAACAAATTGATATTCTGCACATTCTTTCTCTGCTTCCAACGACGTGATAGGACATCCCATTTCTCTGCTGTACTAATGACAATGTTTGCTTTATTTAAGAGTTTTAAGTCTGCTCCAGTCTCACCAGTTAAAAGCACTACTCTCTTTTCCAGCTTGCTAAATTTTCCCAGCCAGTGTTCGTACATACTTTCTACAATTTCATCTTTAGATGCTACATACACACACCTTGCAGATTCATCCTGACTGAAAGTACGCAAAATAGCAAATTCTGCACAGAGTGTTTTACCTGAACCAGTTGGTGCAGCAATGAATACACTGTCATCTGAATTATAAGTGGCATTAAAAACCTGAGTCTGGATAGGATTAAACTGCTGGTACTTGTTGAGTGTCTTGTATAGTGATTCATACTGTGGATTTCTCAAAGCCGTAATAGGCAAAGGCTGCAAATCAAGAAGTTCAGTAGGGGGTGGATATTTTTCTGGGAGTATCAGATGACGGAATGAAACTGGCAACTGAGTCTCTGCTGCAAGCCACTTATCTGACGTGATACGGATGAAATAATGTGGATGCAAAGGTTCAAATACTGGAACAAAAAACTTGATTACATGCTCATCCTCTGCGAATTTCTGCTTCAGTAAAAAATATTCATGATGAAGAATGTTTTCAGCATCAACATCTTCAACCATGATCCAAAAAGCTTCAGAACGACCATGAACTTTCTCATCCCATTTAAAATCTGGAGTGATGGTAAGTTCTACTTTAAGCATTTGGCGTGTAATAGGTTGAATGTGAGTTTCAAGGTCAAGTTTGGGCAGCTGGTGGATATACTTATGTATCATCTTTCCACCCTTGGGCATACGAATCAACTCCCCAATTTCATTGGGACCTAAGTCATAAAGACGCTCCCAAGGAACGCTTTTCTTCTCAAGCTTACGAACAGCTTCTTCAGGGATCTTTCTAAATTGTCTTAGGGGAGACATTGACTGCCACATTCGTTTGTCAACCATTTTGCACAAGTTCAGTGTTTTGTCAGCCAGTTGTGCCCAGCCTCGATGAAGAACAATCTCAGACATTGCTCTCATCAGTCGCCCAGCACTTTGGGTAACATACACCATATCTGACATGAGAGCAAAGCCATCTAACTTCAGCTGTGAGATGAATGCCTGCAGAAGAATATTTACCTTTGCACTGGGTTCTTCTACACTCTCTTTGATTGGAATAGGAACACGTTCCATGAGCTTTTTTAATTCTAATTTTTCTTCCTCCCTTACCATGATATTCTTGAACTCTGAACTCTGTGAGAACACTCGAAAAAGTTCAATCTCACTTAGAGTTGGTTTCAGCTGTTGATTGTAGATGTTCATAGTTTCACAGGTAACATAGAAATAACTAGCAATACGACCTAACTCTGTAACCTGGAAATTTCCGGACTTTTTATCATATTTGATCAGGTTACTCTTCTCCAGCTTTAAGGCAGCAGAATGTATGAGATTTGCTCTATGCTGTGTCAAGTATTTATCTGCAGTGTCAGACTGAACAGCATACAGCTGACCAGCTCTTATCATGCGCACATAGAGGTACGTATAGCCCAACCAGCTCACAGCTTCACGCACACTCTGGACAGATCCAAGGACAATTTCAGCATTCAGAAGATCAGGTAGCTTAGAAATTAGTTGTGACTCAATAGGCAATTGCTGATTCATAAGGGAGAGGTAGTACTGAAGTTCAGAGTGGTTTGTTATGAGAATACCTTCTCCCTTTGTATCATACTGTGGTCTGCCAGCACGTCCCAACATCTGAAGGACATCCAGAGCTCCAAGTTCTACCCAGCGACCTTTGCTTGCATCATATACTTGAGTTCCTTTAATTACAACAGTGTGGGCGGGAAGATTAACACCCCAGGCCAATGTGGCTGTTGACACTAAAACCTGAATATGACGATCAGCAAACAAATCCTCGACTAAATTTCGATCAATCCTATTCATTCCCGCATGATGGATAGCAAAACCATAAGGAAGAAGTCCCTTGAGGTCATTGTTTTTTACTTGATCTGCCTCAGTTCGTAACACTTCTGTTGAGGCAGAACCTTCACGCAGAAAGTTACCAAGAGTATCTTTTTCTAAACACATATCAAGGATGGCTTTTGCTGTCTTAGCAGTCTCTTTGCGAGAATGAACAAATATCAAGATCTGATTTTTACCTGCATGTTCCATTACTTTCTCATATAAAATGTCATTCATAACCTGATACCTTTTAATAGCTTTCTTTTCTGTAATCCCAATATACTGCTGGGCTAAAGGTACAGGCCTGAAACTGTTATCAAAGAAGAAGAGTCCTGTCTTGAGGTTGACTCTTAGAAATGCAGCAACATCTTCATAGTTTGGCAATGTAGCAGATAATCCTACCAACCTAACAGCATCCCCAGTAGTTTCTGCATTACGCAGAGTTCGAGCTACAAGGGCTTCTAGAACTGGTCCACGTTCATCGTGGAGAAGATGGATCTCATCAAATATAATGAGTCTCACAAGTTGTGTGTATGATCTCTCTCCACCCCGTCTGGTAATGACATCCCATTTCTCAGGAGTACATACAATTACCTGTGTCTCCATAATCTGTTCTCGGGTTAACTGATGATCTCCTGTCAGTTCACCAACTTTGAGTCGATAAGGTTCCAATCTTTTAGAAAAATTTTGCGTCATTTCTGTTACAAGAGAGCGCATTGGAGCAACATAAATTATCTTAAAGGCCTCACCATTAATGGTACCATCTGAGTTTGTGTTTTTACCAATTTCTCTAAGAATGGTTAATAATGCAACATTTGTCTTACCAGCACCAGTTGGAGCACAGAGAAGCAAATTTTCATCACTGTCCATGGCAGCTTTGTTCAATTTACTTTGAATGCGGTTAAGATTCTTGAAGCCATCAAATGCTGGGTGGGCATAAGCAGGCAGGTTGGCAATTGGAACCAGACTCTCATCTGGAGCAAATGGTTTTGGCTTAAGGGCAGGTACATGGATTTCATCATACCCTTTCTTCATCTGCCTTGTTGAGCCCTCAGGAAGATGACACTTCTTGTTTGAATTGTAGTGAGAACCAGTGGTGAAGACAAGGCTCTCTAAATCTATAAATTCCCTATGTCCTGGCACCTGGCCTGATTTATCATCAACCTCCATAGCCTCGGTGTTGATCCTCCTCGGGCGTGACCCACCTATTTCCTCCCCATCTTTATTGACATCCATAGCTTCTTCCTCATTCTCTAAAAGGGCCAGTATACGCTTCAAATTTGGTTCAGCTAACATTACCCGCCGAATATCTTCTCTTTCAGAGTCTGACTGGGCTGATGCCAAGAGTGTACAATACAAGACCATCTGACGGTTCTTGTTAAGTACTTTAATGAATTCAAACTTATCATACCCAAGATTAAGCACAAGTTTGTTTTCACATTCTCTGTCATCCTTGGCAGATTTCAGAATCTCAAGTACATCACTTGCTTTAGACTGTGCCTGGATGGGATCATTATAAAATCTATTAAGTTCTCTCTGGAGCCAATGAGCTCCAATGTCGTGTGGACTAAGCACCCTTTCTTTCTTGGTTCCAACCTGATCTCCACCGGTAAGATTCTCAGCATGAATGGCATTTGAACCAACCACACCATCCTCATTTTCACCCTCTTCCTCCTCATCGTCACCAACCTCCCCAGCTACTTCATCCTCCTCTTCCTCCTCAGAATCTTCAAACTGCACATTAACACCATGAGTCTCATCTAGGACTGCCTCACTGGCTACTGCTTTTGTCTCATGACCAAAATCTGTTATCTTTTTTCCCAGGTTGACAAGGACAGCAAACCTTTCTTCTGCAAGTGAACCCAAAAGTTCTTCTGTTTCTTTCTTTCGCTCCCGATCTTTGAGTTTTTCATTTTTCAGCACAGCAAGAACTTCATCAGCAGCACCACAAAGTACATCCCGAGGCTGATCTCCTAATGCTTCTTGGATAAATGACAAAATAACCTCGTAAGTCTGCTTTGTGTCAGTGCTCTTAGGACGGTAAAATATGTCTGCCATATCGTCAAGCTCCAGAATGCTCATGTTCTTTACTGCAATAGATGGAGCATCTTCTCGCTTCTGTTTCTTTGATTTTCTTTGTTCTTCCTTGGGTTGCTGTGGTTTGGTGCGTTGGTAGCGATCACCCATGCGTGTACCTTCCAGCTTCCCAGCAAGGGACATAACCTCTCCTGTTGCCTCATCTTTGCTGCGACGTTCGATAAGCCGTACGTCTGCTTGCAAGACAAGGTTGGAATTCTGTTGAAAATGATAAAGAATTAATTAAGAGGTCTTCCTCACTGTATATAGCCTACAAAGCTAATTCATATTATTACATATTATTACACACAATTTACAGTGCCATTTAATAAACCTTTACATATTGTGTACTGAGTAGTTAGTGCTGGCTTTATAAAATTCTTGAAAACATTTTCAGTATATTTCCCTACTCCTAAAATGAGCATGAAAACAAATCATCCGTCAGTTTATATTGTGTAATGTAAATGCATACTGATTGTTTTATAAAACTTTTGAAATTATTTTCAGTATAATATTCCCTACTCTTATAATAAGAATAATACCAAATTATCCATCAATTATAAAAGCCTTAGCTACAAATACTGTAAAGTCACTTTCCCTTAAAATGGCTCTAAGGTTCAGGTCCAGGATAAGAATTATTCAAAGAATTACCTCAATTCCCATGTTTCAGGGGAAAAGCACCTATGTTTTCATATCCAGTGGATGGCACCATGCATCATAGGGTTCCAGAGGAAAACAAAGGGATAGACAAAGAAATACCAGTAGGTGTTCTATAAAAACATATGGAGTTGACATCTCTACAAATATATTTAGGTACCTTTCAGATAGATTCTGACTACTTTAGTTCATGGTATTTTGTTCCCTGATACAAATGGAACAACAGTTTGTTTAAAAAAAAAGATGAAACATATATCAAGATTGTATTTTGGGGGAGAAATGATAATGTGGACTATTACCAGTTACAGATGATTTTTTTTTTCTTTTTCATAAAATCATTAGGAAAAGTACATGAATTATCACATGACTAATAGACTTTAAAGATGGTGAGGATGGTTACACAGATATTTACTGGCATTTATTTGAAGACCAAGACATGTTTGATTATTGCCTAATTTGCCATATAACTTATTTATAAAACAACCATGTGTCCACAGAGGTGCACATATCTGACAGCAAGTTACAAGTTTTATTTGTCTTTTGGTATACATAATGATATTCTGGTCATAGGAGGGATGCTGGTTGTCAACATACCTCCAGCTGGTGCTGTGCTAAGATTCAATAATGCTTTCTTTAGGTTGAAAGTAAATTTACCCTATCTATCTATCTATATCTCTAATGCCTGTTTCCAGCTGGAACTTCGTTTAGGGGGTAGCTATGGCAATAGTCTCCTTAACTAGTGATCTTCAGTGCTGCTTCTTATCCTTTAGTACCTCACCCTTAACAGGCCACTAGCAGATGGGAACTCTAGCAAAGGCTCCTATTTAATGTTCCAACTGACTACTTCTACCTAATGCTCCTACCCACTATTTCTACATAGTGTTTCTACATAATGCCCCTGCCTACATGTCCCTACCTGCCACTTCTATCTACCACTCCAACCATTTTGCTAAAAGGCAGGGCTAGCACATAGTACGCATGGCAAGAAAATCTAGAGTTAAGAAGAATGAGCTGTGTGTTGTCAAAAGTTATGTATGACAAGGAAGGATTGTATGTTTGTAGACAGTGCCAGTAGTGCACATGTGGGTGAGGCAAAAAGAAAAGACAGCTATCTGGGCTTAGTTGTTGGCTGCCTTCCGAATAAAGATCTATAGAATCTTTTTCTTTTTTTTTTTTTAAGTTGAAGGCTCCAGTCACGGACAAAAGTCCAAATCAAGGCAAGGCCCTAATTGAAATATAGAGAGTTGAGAAACAGGGAAAAAAAAGACAGGGAATGTCCTCCCCCCCAGGCTCCAGTCACAGACAAAAGTCCACATAAAGGCCGGGCCCTAACTGAAATATAGAGAGGATTGAGAAAGGGGGAAAATAAGACAGGGAAAGTATTTACGAATTTTAGAGAAAGTGAAAAACCTATCTCTTGAAATAAGCCAGGTCATAATTATTGGAAAAGACATGAGAAGGTAGAGAGTTCCAAAGCTTCGACATGTAGGAAAAGAAGCAGTTATCAAAATAGCACACCCTTGAGTTGCCGAAGACCATACGATAATCATGTGACGCAGCAGCTTGCCGAGCATTCCGTGTTCTAACTAGTGGTGGGGGCGCACAAGCAGCCAGCTCTCGTAAGCAAAAGCCGAAGTATTACCTATAGAAGAGGGAAAGTGAACACAACATTGTGATGTAGGGCAAGGGGGTCAAGTTTGGAAGTTAGCCTGGGACAGATTATAAGTCGGATCGCTTTCGACTCAACTCTGTCA
>JAYMFT010295667.1:0-10307 GCA_038088735.1 Panulirus argus | reverse complement strand
TCTATCATCAAACACATTCAACAATCCTTCAAAATACTCACTCCATCACTCCCTGTTATCACTTCCCCCCCTGCCCCTTTTACCGACATTCCCATTTGTTCTCTTGTCTTATGTACATTATTTACCTTCTTCCAAAACATTATATTATATACATCATATAAAATCTTATATCATAAATCTTTACACAGCTCTGTTGCTTATAATCATATGTCTGACAATCTTTACTCTATAAATCTGAGTAATCAATCTCCAGAGATAGAGATGAACAGTCCTAGCCATTTGAATGACAAGATGACCCATTACTTAAAAGACTACCTGTTAAAAAACTTGAAATAGATTTCTCTCTTAGCCTGGTTGTATATCAGGAACTGACACTTCAAGGAAAATCCTCACTTTGCTCTTTCTTCTAAGCCTCTTTTAAAAAACAGACAATACAGAAAGAGAAAATTTGCAGCTCCCTCTACACCCACTCCTCTTAGACGTCTTTCGTGACAAGCAGTAGTTACAGTAAGTCTATTTCCCTTATCCCCTGGGATTTCTTAGAAGCAAAAAACACTCATATCCATGTCCTTATGTTATGTTTTATCTTCCTATCCAAATATTTTCAAAGAAGAGTGATATTCATTTTTCACAATTTCTATTAAATTTTTCCATAAACATCAATGTAATGTGGCAGTTGAGGGTATAATTAGGGCACACTGGTAATTCAATGTCATGAATGGAAATGGTGAACAGCTGGTGAAGCTGTGTGCTGAAAGGAACTGGTAACTGGGAATACTTGATTTAAAAAGAGGGATTTACACAGGTATACACATGTGAGTACGAGATGGTTAGCGGGCATTATTGAATTACATACATATCAATTGACAGCCGTGTAAAAGGGAGACTTTTGGATATAAATGTGCTGAAAGGGGCAGCGGGTAGGATGTCTGATCACTGTTTTGTAGAGCCAAGGGTGAAGATTTGTAGAGGTTTTTGAAAGAAAAGAAAACAGTGTCAGGGAGAAGCGAGTGTTGAGAATAAGTGAGCTTGGGAAAGAGGCTTGCACAAAGAAATACCAGGAGAGATTGAGTATAGAATGGCAAAATGTGAGAGTAAATGAAATGAAGGGAGTGGATGAGGAATGGAAAAAACATTTTGGGAAGCAGTAATGGCACGTGCAAGAAATGCACGTGGGCAGATTAGGAAAGGTAGTGAGTGGTGGGATGAAAAAGTAAAGTTGCTTGTGAGAGAGAAAAGAGAGAGGCTTGGGCAGTACTTACAAGGAAGGAGTACAATTGATTGGGTGATGTATAAGAGAAAGTAGCAGGAGGTTAAGAAGGTCCAAGGGTTGAAAATGACAGCAAAGGAGAATTGGGGTAAGTGAGTATAAGTAAACTTCAGGGAGAAATAAGATGTTTTGGGAGAAGGTAAATAATGTGCAAAAGACATGAGAACAAATGGGAACATTGGTGAAGGGGGCAAAAGGGGAAGTTTAAAATGTTTCAAATAATACTATTAAAGGTTGTAGAATAAGTAGTTGGATACAAGGCAGTAAGATATAGGAATGAAAAGGGCAATGCATGGTGGACAGATGAGATTAGAAAAGCTGTAGAAGAGAAGAAAAAGGCACATGGTAGATTGCTCCATAGGAATGTACCTGTGGAAGTTCAGCAGAGGAGGAGGGAAGAATACAAAATATGTAAGCGAAATGTTAAGAAGCTGATAGAGGAAAGCAAAGAAGGAGTAGATGAAGACTTTTGAAAGAAGTTAAGTGAAAAGTTTTGGGATAATAAGAAACTATGCTAGAAGGAGGTGAAAAAGGAAAGAGGTGGATGTAAGATTGGAAATGTTAATGTGAGAAGTAAGGAAGGGGAATTTTGATTCAAAAGGAGGAAGTGAAAGGAAGATGGAAAGTATTCTGAAGAAGTGATGAATGTGAGAGAAGGGGAGGCAGCAGTTGTTACATGCATGGGTATGGAGGATGGAAGGAAGAAGATACAAGTGCAAGGGCCTACAGCAAAAAGGGAGGTAAGAAGGACAATAATGAGGCTAAAGGTAGGAAAGGCACCTGGACTGGATGGGATCACAGATGAAATGCTGTAGTATGGAGGACAAAATGTGATACAGTGGAATGGGTGAAAGCTATTATCATTCCTTTATTCAAAGGAAAAGGTGCCAAGGATGTACGTAATAATTATAGGGGAATAAGTCTGTTAAGTATACCAGGAAAAGTGTATGCAAGATATTGATGGAAAGAGAGATGGAAGTGACTGAATGCAGAATAAGTGAAGAGTAAGGGGGTTTTAGAAAAGGTAGGGGATGTGTGGATCAGATATTCATTGTAAAGATGACTGTGGAAAAGTATCTAGCGAAAGGTAAGACGTTGTATGCAGCTTTTATGGATCTGGAGAAAGCGTATGACAGAGTCGAGTGGAATGCTTTACAGGATGTGTTAAGGATATATGGTAAACGAGGACAACTGTTGGATGGTGTGAAAGCTTTCTATAGAGGAGCAAATGCGTGTGTAAGAGTGGATGGACAGTTGAGCGAATGTTTTGGGATACATGTAGGTGTGAGGCAGAGCTGTGTGATGTCACCATGCCTTTTTAATACACAGTGCCGGCAGGAAAAACTGGCACGCCCTACTTACAGTGAGATGCTTCATATAAAAATATCAATAAACAAGATAAAACAGGTACTCATCCCACCTTAGTACTTTGTATGACATTCCTTGGCGGTAATACAATCCTGAAGGTGCTTGGGAACAGATGCTGCAAGATACGGAAGGTATATAGGGTCAAGGTTGTCCCAAATATCCTCGATGGCGACCTGGAGCTTGGGAATGCTTGATGTATCCCGCCCACACAATTGCGACTTTATCATCGACCACAAGTTCTCAGTAGGGTTAAAGCTAGGTGAGTTACCTGACCAGTCCTGAATGTATGTCACACCACAAAATGCAAACCAGTCACATATCAATTTAGCAGTGTGGCAAGGTACACCATCTTGCATAAAAATATCACAACCAGTCTTCTCAAAGAAGTCAGGTAATTCATCACACAACAGCTCCAGGTATTGAATCTGATTCTTAGTCACATTTTGAGGTAAATACACAAGACTTCCAATACCTTTATAGCTAAAAGCCCACCAAAACCATTAGTGAATCTGGAAATTTAACAGTTGCTTGAATGTACTTAGGACTGTATGGGTCACTACCTGGTCCCCAGTACACTTTGCCTCTACGGATGCCAGTAACCTTAGGTTTTTACTGCTGAGAGTTGGCTGCTTGTGTACCCACACCACTAGCTAGACCACACAATATTTGGCAAGCTGCTGCATCACATGATTTCTGTGTGGCCATCAGCAACTCAAGGGTGGACTGTTTTGATACCTGCTTTTTTCCCGAACATGTGGAAGCTTTGGAACTCTCTATCTTCTCATGTTTTTCCCAATAACTATGACCTGGCACACTTTAAAAGACAGGTTTTTCACTTTCTCAAAAATTCATAGCAAATACGAGTCTATTCTTGCACTGGCAGTCTGCTAGAAGCAGTTTCTTGCAAGGCATACATCTTTTGAATTTCAAGTCATCATGAAGCCGACTATGAACAGTATGTACAGACGCATGACCAAGTAGCCTAGGTTTGTCTTCCTTTAACTGTCATGCTGAAATTCATGGATTCTTGTCTACTTGACGTAGGATAATCTTCAGAATGTGTTTGGAAATGATACGAGGTCATCTAGGTCATTTCTTTTGGGTAGGAATGTCAATGCCATCACCATCAACGAAGCACTTCGTCCATCTTTGCACACTTCGTAGTGCCAGCCCTGTAGTGACAGATATTTCTTTATTACATTTCCCTGCTTCGTACAAGGGAACAATAGCAGCAAAATCCTCTTTAGACAAGTCCTTTGGGCCAGGCATTACAGGACAAACCCACCACAAAGCACACTTGGGTAGGGTAAAAAAGCGGATGTCAGAGGGACAACAAAAAATACATCGACCCACCACAATAGTTCCAGGCAGACTGACCACCACCTGTTGCTACCCTGGGGGTCCTCCCTTGCCCACCAATTTCCATGCCAGTATTTTTTGTCATTTCAGAATCAAGTTTTGGGTATGATAAAAATGGGAGAAAAATACTAACACGCCAATCATTTCTGCCAGCATTGTATATGTGGATGGAGTGATAAGAGAGATGAAAGCAAAAATAGGGAAAAGGGGTGCAAAGATTGGAGTGTGGCAGTGAGATATGGTGGCTAGTGGCAAGCCTGTTAGTGGATGATACTGTATTGTTTGCTGGGATTGAAGAGGAGCTGCAAAAGGTTGTGTGTTTTATGATGTGTGTAAGCATAGGTGATTGGAGGTAAATGCAAGCAAAAGTAAAGTAATGGTGTCTGAAAGGAAACAGAATGAAAGTATAAATTTTGTTAAACCATATAGAGTGAAAAAAGAAAGTATCTAGGAGCTATCTTGGGTAAGTGTGGTGATATGGAAGGATAGATAAAGGAGAGAGCAGTACAGGGTAGAAGGGTCACTGGCTCCCTTAACAGAATAATCAAGGGTAGAGGCATAAGTACGGAAGTGAAGAGAGGATTTAGGGACAGCATAGTCCTCTCAAACCCTGACCTATGCAACCGAAACAAGAATCATGGAATGAGTCACAGAGTCAAGAATCCAGGCTGTGGAAATGAGCTATTTGAGAAAAGCATGTGATGTGACTAGATGGAACGAAGAAAGAAATGAAAGGGTGTATGAGAGATGTAGTTTGGCAGGGAATGTAAATGGAATGAATTGTGGAGCGGTAGAATGGGTGAAACGTAATACTTTGAGGTGGTTTGGGCATGTGGAAAGAATGCAAGACTAGGAGTTTACAAGGAGAGTGTATGATGAAAAAATTAAACGGGTTGGTGTGAGTGGAGGACCACCTGTAACATGGGCAAATAAGGTGGAGGAATACTGGAGGGAGAGAAATAGTGGAAGAATGCATGGAATGGTGTATGCTAGGGAGGCACGTAAGGACAGGGAAAAGTGAAGATTCCTGTTGGAAGTTCCTGGAGGGAACGGGTGTCAGAGATATAGATTGATAGATAGAAAGGATAAGTGACAACAGTTACTGATTAAGTGAGTATTCTGAAGGATCATTCAATGTGTCTGATGACAGATTGGCAGTTGTAGGGTGTTCTGATTGTGGCAGTGGTAGAAGTGAAAGAGTCATGGAGAGTAGTGATGGTGGAGAGAGAAGAGGAGGTGAAGGCCTTGCGTAAGATGAAATGCAGAAAGGCGGCTGGAAGGGATGGTTTTGTTATTGAATTTATTAAGAAAGGGGGTGACTGTGTTGATGATTGGTTGGTTGGTTAAGATATTCTGTGTAGTTATGGATCATGGTGAGGTGCCTGAGGATTGGCAAAATGCATGTATACAGTGCCACTGTATAAAGGCAAGGGAAATAAAGGTGAGTGTTCAAACTACAAAGGTTTAAGTTTGTTAAATATACCAGGCAAGTTGTATGGGAGGGTAATGATTGAGACAGTGATGGTAAGTACAGAACATCAGACTGGGGAGGAGCAGTGTAGTTTTAGAAGTGGAAGAGGATGTGTGGATCACGTGTTTCCTCTAAAGAATGTGTGAGAAATACTTAGAAAAAGAGATGAATTTGTATGTGGCATTCATGAATCTAGAGAAAGCACATGATAGGGTTGATTGTGATACTTTGTGGAAACATAAGAATATATGGTGTGGGAGGAAAGCTGCTAGAAGCAGTGAGAAGTTTTTATCAAGAGTGTATGGCTTGTAGATGAGTATGAAGACAGGAGAGACTCTGTTTCCTAGTGAAGGTTGGTCTGTAGCAGGGGTGTATGAAATCACCATGGTTGTTCAATTTGTTTATGGATGGGGTGATGAGGGAGGTAAATGAGAGAGTCTTGGAGAGAGGAGAAAGTATGCAGTCTGAGGGGGATGAAAAAGCCTGGGTTGTTCAATTTATCTATGGATGGGGTGGTGAAGGAGGTAAATGTGAAAGTCTTGGAGAGAGGAGCAAGTATGCAGTCTGTGGGGAATGAGTAAGCCTAGGAAGTGAGTCAGTTATTTTTTTGCTGATGATACAGCAATATTATATGGATACAGCAATATTATATGGATGCAAGGCACAGGCTACAAGGCTGTGTGGAGGAGGGTGGATGTATTGAAAATGAAATATGTGAGGAAGACAATATGTGGTGTGAGGTGGTTTGACAGAGTAAGTAATGAAAGGGTAAGAGAGATGTGTGGTAATAAAAAGACTATGGCTGAAAGAGCATAGGAGGGTGTGCTGAAATGGCTTGGAAAAATGGAGAGAATGGGTGAGGAAAGGTTGACAAAGATGATATATGTGTCAGAAGTAGATGGAACAAGGAGAACAAGGAGACTAATTTGGAGACAGAAGGATGGAGTGAAAAAGATTTTGAGAGATCGGGGCCTGAACATGCAAGGGGTGAAAGGTTCCATGGGATAAAGTCAATTGGAATGATGTGGTATACTGGAATCAACATGCATGTGAAGCATCCGGAGCAAACCATGGAAAGTCTGTGGGGCTTGGTTGTCGATTGGAAGTTGTGGTTTCGGTGCATCACACATCACAGCTTGAGAATGGATGTGAGCAAATGTAGCCTTTCTTTGTCAGTTCCTTGCACTACCTCACTAAAACAGGAAACAGCAATCAAGTGAAAAATAGATCAATATACCATTACATCTCTAAACATATTCTTACCTGCAGCTTCCGACTTATCCGGAGGTTGCATACGAACATTTCCAATACCTGGCCTTTTATATTGCAGCATGTCTCTTTTACCTGCAATAGACAAATAATTTTTAGAAAATTGAACTGTTTTTATAAAATCTCTTCACTACAACAGATTAAGCAAAGAGAAGTGAGTTCTGCATACAATAAAGGAAAAATTCTGTATCTAAATATAAGTCAGCTGCAGAGACTCTCCATTTGCTTAATTTCTTTGCCAGTTTAAGATGGTGAACAAACAATCACTTGAACACCAGACTACCAGTACAAAGCAGCCATGCCATTCCTCTGTGCTCAGCTTCCAACATCAACCAATAATCAAGATGCCAGATGTGAGAAAATCACAAGCTTCACCAAGGATGTAAGCATTACATTCAAACATACAGGCATACATGATACAGATGTCTGTTAGAAGAAAGTTGAATGAAGAGAATATTGAAGGTTTTACATAAGGAGAAAAGATCAGAGAATATTCAGAGGCTGAATCAGGTGGGTCCATAAGGATGGGAAAACTATTGTCAATAATATAGAAACAAGGTCAGAAGTTATTATAAATGGTTGAAGATATAAAGAAACAAAAGAGAAAAATCAAAGATCACTGGAAGTTTCAGCATAAAAATCAAAGAATTTTGGAAGTAAGAAATACAATATTAAAGCCCAATCATGATATCACAGCAAGTGAAGGAGTTTCGAAGGAAACTAGCCAGAGAAAAGAAGGTGCATCTTATGGGCAAAATCTGAAAAAATGAATGTTGGTTTGACATCTCCTTGAGATGTCCCTAGGATACATGAACCAAGAAAAAGCCTATAGCACAAAGACCAAAGACTGTAGAGGCAGCAGCAGCTGTGGCAAAGGCAGCAGAAGTAACAGTGGTGGTGGCAGCAGCAGCAGTGGCAGCAGTCTCATTAAGACAGAAGGGACCCCTGGGGCAGGAATTAGGTATACTTACATATATACTTACTAACATCCTGCCTCAGGAGTCCCTTCTGTCTTCTATCCTTAAAAGGCTCCTGTGGAACTCAGGTAGCTGACCACGTCCACTGGTCATGACCCCAGTTCATAAAAAGTTGATTACCATATGTGTGTTACTGGGAGAGAGTTTTACACATGTGCTGACCCATCTCAACCTTGTATATAAACACCATATCTTTACTCCTATGTACGTACACACACACACACACACACACAGACGCACAAATGGCAACTGTGTAGTAGGTGCTTGGTGTCTTTATGGTAAATGTACAGTGGGCATGAGGGTTCTTGGGATATGTTGACACAGTGTTTGTAGTACTGTAGAGATGGGTGATGTCCAAAGTATAAGCAGGAGAGTGTGACTAGTGTTTGTCTGCTGAGTTTCTGATTTGTGTACATCTGGTGGGACGGAATTAAAGGTTGAGTTGGGAAGTTGGATGTTTAGTGTTTGCCCAATCATCTTAGTAAGTGTTTTGTCAGTGTTATATCTGTGATTATTCAGATAAAAATTAGTATATAACTCAAGCAATAAAACTAATAATGTTTTCAGAAAGATAAATGAAGATGTTACAAAAATCCACTTTCATATGAAGGAAGAACGAACAAAGAAGTTAACCTTTTTTGAAGCCAATTTGGTTCAAGGACAGAATTCTAAGCATTTAATTCCTCCACAACATCTGAAATGAATAATTACAGGATATTGCTCTAATTGTCTTAAACAACCATGTGATTAAACATACCAAGAGATCCTACATTAAATACAAGTCCTGCAGCTGAGCCTTGGGTCGGTGCATGAGTGGCTTCATATTCCTTGTCTGCTATTGTTGTGTCAAATGTAGACTCTGTCACCCAGTTGAATGTTCCTGCAGAAACTGAAAAGTAAAAAAGTAAGTATCCATATCAAGTAATCATATTTCTTTGCATCAGTCCATTATTAATTTCATGATATACAATTTTCTCATCAACCATGTCCCATCTCTCTTTCTAGCCACCTATCTATAACACTTTCCTTTCAATCTGAACATTCTGTATATTTCTGACAGCTCATTTTCCTCTGCTCTCCATACTCTATTTTCAACCTTTTCATATTCTCTTTGCTTCTATCTCTGTGACCATTCTTAGTCACTGTATATAATATACTCATTCAGATTTTTCCACACTTTATCATTAGATATCTTTTTTCTAATAGTCAATTTGTCATATGTACTTTCTTTTCTAAGCCTTCAATTCCTAAGGGATGTAAAAATCTACATCTGTTACCAAATTTACCTGATTACTCTGTCAAAGTACCTGTAATGTGCTGGACGAAGCTAAATTAAGTTCACCGATGATACAGCACTGATGGCTGATTCGAGTTATAAACTGCAGAACCTGGTGACTGAGTTTGGAAAAGTGTGTGAAAGGAGAATGTTGAGAATAGATGTGAACAAGAGCAAGGTTATTAGGTTCAGCAGGGTTGAGGGAAAAGTTAGTTGGAATGTAAGTTTGAATGAAGAAAAATTGGAGGAAGTGAAGTGTTTTGATATCTGGGTGTGGACTTGGCAGCGAATGGAACCATGGAAGCAGATGTGATTCAAAGGGTGGGGGAGAGGGCGAAGGTTCTGGGAGCGATGAAGAATGTGTGGAAAGAGAAAACATTATTTCAGAGAGCAAAAATGGTATATTTGAAGGAACAGAAGTTCCAACATAATTATATGGCTGAAAGGCATAGGCTATATATAGGTTTTACAGAGGAGGGTGGATGTTATGAAAATGAAATGTTTACGGAAAATATGTGGTGTGAGATGGTTTGTTCTAGTAAGAAATGTAAAGGTAAGAGAGATGTGTGGTAATAAAAAGAAAGCAGAAGAGGGTGTATTGAAATGGTTTGGTCATATGGAACGAATGAGTGTGGAAAGGTTGACGAAGAGGATATACGTGTCAAAGGTGGAGGGAACAAGGAAAAGCGGGAGACCAAACTGGAGATGGAAGGACGGAGTGAAAGGGATTTTGAGTGATCAGGGCTTGAACATGCAGGAGGGTGAAAGGTGTGTACAGAATAAAGTGAAATGGAATAACGTGGTATATGGGGTCGACGTGCTGTCAATGGACTGAACCAGGGCACGTGAAGTGTCTGGAGTAAACCACGGAAAGGTCTGTGGGGCCTGGATGTGGATGGGGAGGTGTGGCTTCGGTGCATTACACATGACAGCTAGAGACTGAGTGTGAGTGTATGTGGCCTTTTTTGTCTGTTTCCTGGTGCTACCTCACTGATGCAGGGGGTGGTGAAGCTGTTTCCTCTGGAGCAGGGTGGCACCAGGAATGCATGGAGGCCAGGAAGTATAAATATATACATGTGTATATGTGGATATGCATATGTATGTATATGTATGTATATACGTATATGTTGGTATGTATATGTATGTATTGTGCATATATGTGCGTGTATGTATATATGTGTGTATATGAGTGGATGGGTCTTTCTTCGTCTGTATCCTGGTGCTTCCTCGCTGACGCGAGAAACAGCGATCAAGTATAATAGATAAATGAATATATATATATATATATATATATATATATATATATATATATATATA
>JAYMFT010295656.1:0-10309 GCA_038088735.1 Panulirus argus | reverse complement strand
GTGTGTATGTGTGCCTGTTTGTTTGTGTGTGTGCGTGTATGTTTGTGTGTGTGTGTGTGTGTGTGTGTGTTTGTGTGTGTGTGTGTATGTGTGTGTGTGTGTGTGTGTGTATGTGTGCATGTGTGTGTGTGTGTGTGTGTGTGTGTGTGTGTGCGTGTATGTGTGTGCGTGTATGTGTGTGTGTGTGTGTGTGTGTGTGTGTGTGTGTGCGCGTGTGTGTGTGTGCAGTATCCTGAAGAAATTAGACAAAAAAAAAATCGCTCTCGTTTCTGTATTACATGACGAGCTCGATGTAACATATGAACATTACGAGCCTCATAATGTTCCTTCGTATCATGTTGACGCTGCTGTAGGAGCAGACAGACGGCCGTGTGTTGCCAAGCCAAACTTTCCCAGCGTATGTATACAAAGGAACAGTAATTGCCATCCGTTGCCATGAACGAAGTGTCACACATACAACAGAAGAAGGAAAGTGCATTTTCACAGGACACTATACTATACACACTGCTTGTTCATAATACGCAAGGGATCAGATAACATTCTGGCTTACTACCTCCCCCTCCCACCTTATTCTGAGAAAAGCAACAAAACCAAGAAATTCTGACGATACAGCATATGAAATTTCTTCACGTCAAGTAGAGATTTAACGACTAGAAATAACGGCACGAAATCAAAAGGATTGGAAAGAGGTTCCTGAAAGTACTAAGAATGCGAGAAAATACATAATCAGACAGATAATGTCCTTGACCCATATCTTTTCCCATATGTGCTGAAATGAATAGGTACTCTTGACAGGCCGCTTGATATGTTATTAATCATGTAGCTGGGGCATGTATAGTCCCAAGATGGGGAAGAGGGCAATTGCTGTATCCGTCTTTAAGCAAGGAGACCGGGAAGTTGAGCGGAACTACTAAGTTTCTCTAACGAGTATGGTATGTAAAATACTGGAAGATAACCAAAAAACAAATGATGACTCTTTGCAAAGGTGAGCGACAAAACGGACTCGGGAAAATGAAGTCGTTCAAGACAAATTTCATAGATCTCTACGAAAGAGCGAGCTCCATTCCTGAACAAAGATGATTGGATTGTGTTTCTGGAATGCCAGAACGCATAACCCATTGTACGGAATTGGTGGTTGATAGAAAAGCTGGACCTTCAGTCAGTAATAAGGGAAACTCCTTCAGTGCCTCGAGAATTGCCTTGGTTGATGGGAACAAAGGACTCGCGCCAGAGGAGCCTTCTCGAACTAGGCTGAGGTCACTAGTGGCGTGTCACTGGACTCGGTTCTGGGAGCACTGCTCGTCTTGATTTATTGTAAATCACTTTCCTGATGGATTGGACTCACGCCTGAATATATTTTCGGATGATGCCAGGGTTCTTGAGGAAGTAAAAAGGGTGGTGAAAGCTGCACCATCTGATACGTGACTGACGAAACTCAATCCGAGTAAATGCAGAGTAATGAGGGTTGGACTCGGCGAAGATGGCCTCAATACGGCTATCACCTTCCAGGATATAAGCTGGAATTCGACACTATACCTAACCTGTCGATGGGGCACCGCCTTTGGAGAACTGTACAGGAGACAAACCGTTTGCTGGCAAATACTGGAAGTGCATTCATGTGCGTGAATAAAGAAATCCTCAGCAAACTGTTCACATCCTGTAATTGGACCAAAGCTAGAAAATGCATCTCAGGTTTGGTTACCGTACTAAACTTTGTGCAGAGAGCCAACAGAGAAAGTCTCGAGGAGGCTGACAAGGATGGCATCGAAGTCAAGAAAGCATAGTTAGGATGAAAGGTTGGAGGCCGTAAATTTGTCCGTTATAAAAGAGAGAAAAGTAATGGGTGACTTGAACAAAGCTTGAGTTTTAAAACCAGTCTGTTGACGTTATTAGTAAGAAATTCTTCCAAGGAAGCAAATAAAAGAATGGGAAGCCACAGCACGAAATAAACGGGTCGCCAACAGGCAAGGGCCCGTGTCGGACCAAAAACGAGGGTCCGACGATCTAAACAAACAAACAAAAGCAAGAAATTTCACAGAGGAGAGGTAAAGAAGAACGATTACAGTAGTAGAGTAATGGGACGAATTAAATACGCTAAGTGATAGCACTGTGAATGTAGACAGCATACAGAAGTTTGAATAGTTGTATGATAGTTGTAGGGAAGGGTCGAAAAAAATGGGTATTTGCGAATGTAGAACTCCCCCCTCATACAGCACATGTAGAGAATTACAGACACATACACACACACACACACACACACAAACACACCAAGGCCCCTCCTCCCTGTCCCTCCTACGCCCTGAGCACAAGTACCAGACACTCGAGGAGGGAGAGGAGGCTGACGGCACCATACTAGGGCCCCGCCCCCCGTCCCATGATTTTTGCCCCTCCCGCCATAACAAAACAATCCAGGAGGCTACAAAAATACGTCTTCCCCTCCGCTACATATCACAGCACGTCAGAGGTAAATACTGAGGGCCCCAGGTCCTGCTGGCCCCGTAGTAGTACATCCCCTTCCGAGGCAGCCATGTTAGCCTCTCCCCTGCGGCCCCACGGACCAGGGTGGGCTCGGGCGACATGGGTTGGGATCTTGCTGCGTTTTACTTTACATTTTACGGACACAAAAATACTCTTGTATCTCGTATTTCCGGGGGGAGGGGGGGGGGAGGAAAAAAAAGGGGGGTGAATTTTTATATGTCGTGGGCCATGTTTGGTATGCAGAAAAAAATATACAGCCGGTAATGTTTTTAAATCTCCAGAGGGGGCGCTGGTGGGAAACATGGTCAACATATATTTCCAGTGTTATTCTGATCTGATGTTTATGTAAATTGCGTTCGTGCCGACTCTACTTATCTGTATTTATCTCTGAAAAAAAAAGGCAGCGTCTGAGGTAAGGAATATTGTTGCTATCAGAGTGATAACATAAAGATTCCTGAGCGCGTCATACAGGAACCCACAAGCAACTGCAGTGGCCGAAAGAAGCTGGATTCCTCTGTATTATCAACGAGAGAGAGAGAGAGAGAGAGAGAGAGAGAGAGGTGCTTTCATTCTAATCAGTGCAATATTCGCCCAGATACCAGATGCACCTCTCTTAAATCTGCGGCATCCCCAGAAAACTACCACTGCCACTACTACTACTACCACCATCCTACCACCACTACCACAACCCTAAAACCTCTACCATTGCCCTAACCATCATCCCCATAAACCTATACCCTCTCCTATCACTGCTACCACTATCTCCAGAACCCTAGTACTACTACCCCATAACCATTACCACTTTCTCCAGGAACTTATCACTAATATCTACCACCAATAACACTACTAATACTACTACCACTAACCCCTCCAGTAGTACTATCTCCAACACCTTGTCCTCGCTATCTATCTCCATTACTATAGCCCACCAGTAGTGCCACTATCTCTAGAACTTTAGTACTACCACCACTACAGTACCACGAATGCCTTACCAGTACTACCACTATCTCCAGGACTTTGTAACCACGGTCCTACCACAACTACCAGAATCCTGTAAACATCACCACTACCATAAACTCCAGAACCATATTACCAATACCCATCAATCACAACCACAATCCCTCTACCATTTACCATCATCTCCAGGACCCTATAACAACTATCACCATCTGCACTCCTCAACCACCACTACCACAATCCCACTACCATATACCATCATCAAGATGACCCTCCCATACCAAACTACCCCTCCACCACTACCACAATCCCATCACTACTACCACTATCTCCAGGACCCATCAGGTCCGGACAGACGAATCGGCTAAAGTCCGTCGGATGACCTCAGGGCGTACGGCACCGGCCTACAGTGTTGCCACTCACTCGGGCGAAACTCTTCGCCAGTCTCAGCACAAATAACAATTATAAACAAATCACACTACCTTCATTTATTGATATTTTTGTTTTAGAATATTATTCTAGCTTTTGCAATTGGGTAAGTACATGGTTATGGTGCGTTACGCACTTGCTGTTGGGGTTGAAGATGAACCTTGTGCAACATGGCGGGGTTGGCGAGCCTGATGATCTAAGGGGCAGGCCACCACGCGCCAATATTGCGGTGAACGGCAATAAATGAGAATGAGATTGATGTGATCTTACCGCCAGAGGGGAGGGGAAATGGACACCAGCAGGAAGGGGGAAGGTGGAGGTGGGGAGAGGGGAGGATGAGGCGGAGAGACCATGGGGGAAGGGGAAGTCTGGGTGGGGCTGTAGAGGAAGAGGGGAGGATTTCAAAAGGACCTGTGGGGGTGGATACATATATATGAAGGATGTAGGAGGAGGTAACTCATGTACAGAAATAAACACAATACGGAGTTACAAGTTCCAGACAAAAGTCATGACGCTATAATATGTAAAAGAAGTGGTGCTAATCACTATATACATACATACATACATACATACATATATATACATATATATATATATATATATATATATATATATATATATGGAGAGAGGGGCGAGAATGCATTCTGTAGGGAAGTCAGTTGTTATTTGCTGATGACACAGCAGTGGTGGCAGATGCGAGTGGGAAAAGGTAGAAGTTGGTGACTGAATTTGGAAATGTGTGTGAGAGGAGAAAGCCGAGAGTAAATGTGAATAAAGAAAGATTATGTTCAGCAGGATAGAGGGACATATTGGCTGGGGTGAGAATTTCAATGGAGAGAAATTGGAGGAAGTGAAGTGTTTTAGATATGTAGTAGTGAACATGGCGGTAAATGGAACCCTGACGCGGAAATGGGTGGATGAGGAGGCAAAGGTTCGGGGGAGCACTGAAGAAATGTGTGGAATGAGAGGCAGTTATCTGGGAAGGCGAGGATGGGTATCTTTGAAAGCATAACAGTTTCAACAATATTATACGGCTGCCAGACATGGGTTATATATATAGATAGGGTTGTGCGGGGGAGGGAGATTAGTTGGAAATGAAATGTTTGAAGACAATATGTGGCGTGAGGTGGTTTGATCGAGTAAGCAATGAAACGGGAAGAAAGAGATGCGTTGTAATAAAAAGACTGGAGTTGACAGAGGTGAGGAGGGTGCGCTGAAATGGTTTGGGACATATGGGAAGAATGAATGAAGAGCACCACCCTTGAGCACGGAAGCAAGACCTGAAGCTCAAAGATAGAATCTGTAAGCACGAAGGCACGACCCTTGAACACAGAGGCAAGACCCTTGAGCATCAAGGGAACACCCTTGAACACGAGAATACGACCCTTAAACGCGAAAGTACGACTCTTGAGCACGTAGATAAGACCCTCAAGCACGAAGGTAAGACCTCTGAGCACGAGGGTACAATACCCTTGAGCACCAGGGTACGAAACTTGAGCGCGAGTTTACGACCCTTGAGCAAGGAATAGGCATGATGGTCTGGCCTTTCACCTGCCCATTAAGGGTCTGGTCAAAGGCCAGACCAAGGTGACTCATCAAGGGGTCAGCCGGCAAGACAGGTTAGGTAAATAAATGATTAAACATAGCTCAGTGTACACAGAAGCTGCCTCGTCAAGGCCAGCAGGCCGCCTGGCTCGCACCTCCTCACATGACAATGACCTTATGTTCTGCGGTGTCTAAGATGAGGTGACCACGTTCTTACATCAAGGTAAGATTGTTGGTATTGTCTTTCATCTCACAACAGGAGCGAAAAATTTCCGTAATGAGTTTAACGACTGTAAACTACTAGCCCCTCCTGTAGCCACCAGCCCCCTCTTGTAGCCCCTCGCTCCTCCAGTAACCACCAACCCCTTAGCCACCAGTCCCCCCTTTAGCCACCAGCCCCTCCTGTAGCCACCAGCCCCCTCCTGCAGCCACCATCCCCCTCCTGTAACCATCAGCCCTTCCTCCGCATGGTGCCTGGCTCTTCAGAAATTGAACATTCACTGAAGCCAATGGATTACCTTACGAGCATCAGGAAGAGATGACACGTAAGGGAGACTCCTCCTCCTCCTCCTCCTGCCACATCCTCCTCTCAAAGCTACCAACAGCAGTTTATAGAGACTTTAGACAACCACAGAGCACTCTTAATAGTGCCCACTGCCCGTCTCCCTCGTATGACTCTTGCAGTCGTGCGAGGGGAACTTCCCAGTCTCCCTGACATGACTATTTCATCATAAATCTCCTACACTGTCTATTCCATCCTCCCAACCCTTAAACGTCCTTCACAAGTCTCCCAGACTATCTTTCTCATCCCTCTCCCAGTAGCCAACCAACTCATGTCTTCCATACTATCAATCCTATTCTCTTAGCTGGCATATGTCTTCACAGGTCTCCTCCACTATCTGTCCCATCCTCCCAGTAGTCAACTTCAACAGTTTTTCCAGCGTTCCTACAATGGCTGTTCTCTTGTCTCGAATCAAACCAAAGTTCTACAAGACCATTTACTTAAACTGCAGCAAATGAAACTATCTCTAAATTAATGCAACGGATCCTGCTGAAACAAAATCGTCAAAATCTATTTCTACCACTGGGAATATGGTAGTTATGACAAAAAGCAACATAAATCTATGTCCACCACTGGGGTTATGGTACTTTGGACATTAAACCATGAAAACCTATTGCTCTCACTCGGGTCACTGGCATTGTTCATATTCATTTATTAAAGATGTACACTAATAGGGCCATGGGTCCATAACATATGGAACCGGTGAAGATGTCTTCATTTTTCAAAAGGACTATGTATACAATGGGTACGTTTGCAAGTAGAGTGGTCCCAGCAATGCAGTATGGATGCGAGGCATGGGCTGTGGATGATGATGTGCGGGGGAGGGTGGATGTGTTAGAAATAAAATGTTTACGGACATTATGTGGTGTGAGATGGTTTGATCGAGTAAGTAATAAAGGGGTAAGAGAGATATGTGGTAATAAAAAGAGCCTGGTTGAGAAAGCTGAAGAGGGTGTAATGAAATGGTTTGGATATATCGATAGAATGAGCGAAGAAAGGTTGACAACAAGGATATATGTGTCAGAGGTGGAGGGACAAGGAGAAGGGAAAGACCATGATGGAAGTGGAGGGATGGAGTGAAGACCATTTTGAGCGATAGGGGCCTGAACATGCAGGAGGGTGAAAGACGAGCACGGGATAGAGTAAACTGGAACGATGTGGTATACTGGGGTCGACGCGCTGTCAATGGACTGAACCAGGGCATGTGAAACGTCTGGGGGAAACCATGGAAAGGTCTGTGGGGCCTGGATGAGGAAAGGGAGCTGTGGCTTCGGTGCAATGCACACGACAGCTAGAGAACGGACGTGAGCGAATGCGGTCTTTATTCGTCTATTCCTGGCGCTACTTCTCTATCGCGGAAAAGGCAATCAAGTATGAATATAGAAGAAAATTTTAGACACAAGGAAGAGAGACAAAATGACAGACAACAAAATTATGACAGACAACAAAATTACGACAAATAAAAAAACACAATCAGACGAAACAGAAAGGGGACGACCATCTAATGTGGTCAGAAACACACACAGGCAGCCAGCCAGCCAGGGACCTAAACCAGTAGACACACATCAAGAAAATATCGTCTGAACGACATCAAGATGAGAACTATATTTATGATAGCGTGGTTAAGACATTGTTGTGTTTTTTCTCCAGAGGAGAAAAAAGTGCAGCTTACGAAACTTTATGAAGGCTATGTTATGCAACTCGTATACTATATTATGCTATGATGGGCAATGCTAGGTTGCTCGTATCTGGAAATGATGGGTCGGGAGGGGATGGGAAGGACTGGACTGTAATTGGCTTAGCTAAGTTGGGCTGCGCAGCCTTCTTAAGTTTAGCTGGTCTGCGTTCAGCTGGCTTAGGAAAGGGAGATCTTGGTTATGTTATGCTAGAATGGGTTGTTCCGGGTTTTCCTACACTGAGATGGTTGGGCTACACTCGGGCAAGGAGTGACAACACTGGTGGACGAGACAAGGTTAGGTTGAAGAACACTAAGCTGAGTTAGGTTTAAGCAAGTAAGGTAAAAATGAGTTCAGTTGGGCCGCCTTAAAATTTAGACTGCGTCATCCTAAGCTTGGTTCTAAAACTTAAGGGTAACAGATATCCTGAGTAGATAAGAGCATGAGCAAAATCTGGACACTAGGACACGGAAAGGAACTCTGGAATCAAGCAAGGATGGTTGACGTCCCTCCGCAAGACATCAATGGAGGTCGGTTCGTTGCCTAGTTAGCTGGCCGATTTAGGCCTTTCAACTACCAGGGCCATTAAGGCCATCAACGTCAAGCTACATCCACCAACCGCAAAAAATCTAACACCTTCTTCAGGTGTAGAATGATTATTCTAATACCACATCAACACCTCTCACTATCTACATGGCCCTTGTTGAAAGCCAGCGAAACCACCAGAGATTCGAGCTCTATCCAGCCCTCGACTGCACACAACAGGTTCGGGTAACAAATTTGGCAGAGATGTCGCAAATGTCCGTGCGAGCATCATGTTGTGTCCACAGATCCTCCTGGTTGGACGAGACCTGCACGACCCCACGACCTCTGAGAGATCACACACACACACACATACACACACTCGCCTTCGCGGGCCATTGGCCGCCCACGCCCTCGCAATATTCTCGTCACGAACACTTGGTTAATCTCTGTGTTGTATGTTATGTACGACACTCCTCGCCTTCTTCCCCTCCCTCCCCCACCTCCGCCAGCAGAGACAATAACCACTCCACAGTGTCCTTGCCCTTACTATGCTGTCTGGAAGTATTAGTCTCATCTCTCCTTCTCTGATGAAGTATTCTCCTATTCTATGTAAAATATGACTCCAATTACCAGTCTTTTCTCGATAGCCACAAGTAATTTGCAGCAATACCTGCAACTTAAAGTTCCTATTTTCCTCCCTGTCTTCAAAGTTAAGATAATCTTTTAAGTAAAACAACTAACATATTTGTGTGGTTGTCAAGAAATACCTCAAAGGTAAATCATCATCGCTGAGGATATTCCTGTATGACAGGTGACAGTCATACAGAGCCAACGAACGCTGTCAGAGGCTTCACTATAGCTCCATGTAGCTATCCTGACATGACGCCTCCCGAAGTCCCCTTACCACAGTAAAGCTATAAAAAAGATGTTCCAGCTTTATTCCTTTCCCACAATAAAGCGACACAGACCTTTCCCCCCCCCAGCCACACCCCTTTCCCCCAGCACTACACTAACACGTTTACGACCCCTGGATGAGACGACCTGGTATTTGACTTGATCCTTCAGTTTCGGGTCAAAGGCCAAGCCATGTCATACCAAAATGGTCGAATCGTCGTAGGTGCTCAAGGATCCTAGGAATCGTCGTATTAAGGGGTCGCGTCGCGTTCCTCACGTGCCGTCTTGCTCACGAATCTGCTTACGGGTCGTGTTCGAGAACTACACATTCCTAACCACACACACTATAGAATATAGCCAGACAAAAACCACATGAAACAAAAAAAAAGAAGCGCTGGCTGACCTCCTCTTCCTCTCTCTCTCTCTCTCTCTCTCTCTCTCTCTCACCTCGTTTTCCGCCACAATATAGCCAGACGGAGCCGAGTCGCGCCACGGCTCTCGGGAAAGCTGTCACTGGGCAGAGCCCGGCAATAACTAGACTTTTCTGAGCCATTAACTGGTTCCCGAGGCTGGTGGAATTGGCGGCCGAGGGGAATTCGTCACGGCGAGGGAAGAGCGAGGGAGGGGCACAAGGAGGTGGTTAGCGGAAACCCGCCATCCCCCCCTCGGGCCACTCACCCAGGATATTAACCACAACTTACATTATTGTCTCTTTCTTTTTTTTTTTGTTTATCCTCGTCCTCTTAAAACCCTCTAATCGTAACTGAGCGGAAGTTTCAGTACGAAAGGAGACATTAATGCTCTATTTTAAACACCAATAAATAAGAATTTTCCCTTGAAATTACTAAAGAATTCTGCATACAATAAACAGCCAAAGATCGTTGTGTGCTGGTTTGGGGGTAAGGGGAGGGGAGGAGAGGGGTAGGGGTGGTTATCCTTGGTAATTGCGGGAATGTCTGTGGCCAACTGCTGGTTATGCTGACTATTGGAACTTATCTGTTATTGTGTCGCTCAAGAATGGCAGAGGAAAATATTTATATGATTTGGGGAGAATGACGCGCAATATATGGAATAATTACATCATCTGACTTCACGACCCATTCAAACAGCAGAGACTGCGGATCGTCTGTTGGTGTGATTGTACCACAGTATTATGGTGATGTGATTATATATATATATATATATATATATATATATATATATATTTTTTTTTTATTAATATATATATATATATTTTTTTATT
>JAYMFT010295645.1:0-10309 GCA_038088735.1 Panulirus argus | reverse complement strand
TATATATATATATATATATATATATATATATATATATATATATATATATATATATATATATATATATATATAGCAATCTTAAACTCCAGACACCTTTTACGGGACTCCTACAGCTTCAAAGCAGAACCAGGGTAATGGTTGACTCATGAATGAGAAATTCCTCGACAGGACCGTACTCCTTTTCGAAAGTAAATTTCCCCCCCGAGTTGGAGTCTGGTTACGGATGTCCATTCTAAGCATGGAAATAAATCTAGAACCGATGCTGAACGTCTGCAGCATGAAATGGCATAGACGAACTGATGGGCTGGGCTCTTTGGTGCTAAATGAATACTGATATCATCAAGTGGAAATCCTTACAAATCGTTTGCGACAGCGAGAAAATAAACTACAGTATGAATTCTTAATGAGCTACGAAAAAGGTGAATGAAGAAAAAGACTTCGATATAATAATACCTAGCGACTCAAATCAAGTTACCAGTGGAGAGAAGAAATTAAAAGGGTGAATAAAATTCTTCGATTCATGGGCAGGGATTTCAGACTCAAGTCTGGGTAGAATCATCTTCACTCTCTTCAAGTCACTAGTATATCCCAGTCTTGCTTACTCGGGACAAAACACAGCGTTGAGCTACCAAGATGGTTCGCGGACTCGGAAGCAAATCCTATGAGAGCCGACTAAAGGACTTAAATCTATTTAGCTTTAGGGAAGAGAAGGTTGAGAGGTGATCTAGTTCAAACTTTTCTCTCTCCTGAGAGGGTTCGGTAATTCCACCTCTTGACTCGATGAACCTACTTGGTATTACTGTAACATCCAATCTTTATCTTGGATAACCCCACATTGAGGGAATAGCTAAGTCTGCCTCTAAGAAACCGGGAGTCCTGATTAAATGTCGAAATTTCTTTTCTTATGAACAAATGCTCCGTTTACATATACAAAGCTTTGATTCGTTCTTGTAAGGAGTACTGCTCTCACATCTGGGGTGGTTCTAGCCCTACGTCCTTACTAGAAAGAGTTGAGTCGAAAGCGGTCCGACTTATAAACTGTTCTAGGCTAAACTGTTGGTTCGCTTTCCCTGTTCTACGGGTATTACTTTGGCTTTTGCTCTCGAGAGCTGGCTGCTTGTGTGCCCACAAAAATTAGCAAGAACAGACTATTGATATTCGGCAAACTGGAGCGTCACATGATCACTGTGTGGCCGTTCGCAACTTAAGGATGGTACTCTCTGCCCTTTCATGTCTTCCCCAATAATTATGATCTGGCACATTTACAAAAAGCAGATTTTTCAAGTCCTCCAACATTTCTAAATATTTTCCCTTGTCTCTTTTCTTTTTCCCTTTCATTAACCTCTCTATATTTCAATTAAAGGCCCGGCCTTGATGTAGACTTTTGCCCGTGACTGAAGCATCAAACGTAATAAAAAAAAAAGAAAATGGTATTTAGAATTATTAAAGGCTCCGATAATAAGAATTTTTGGATCTACCTTTGCCTTAATTCGTCTAATTTCACTCGATGGCAAACGATTTACATTTAAAGTGGTGAAATACTACATCCTCAACAGGATCGTTGACATATGGAATGAATTACCAGTTAGAGTGGTTCAGAGCAGAACAGTATATATGGAGAACACTAGTGTTCATTAATATTTCGCTTTAAGTGCACGCCTGACGCTTTTTGCGCATTCCTTCTTTACATGAAAAATTTGCACGTTTTTTGCTTCGGAACATCTGTATGCATTTCTACTTGAACCACACTAATCTGTGAATTTCTGATATGTTACACAGTCACAAAGAGTCTTGAGAGGATTGAATTTCTTTTGTTTTCTGAATTCTTTTATATATATATATATATATATATATATATATATATATATATATATATATATATATATATATATCGTATAATTTTCCATCAGACATATGATATTACGCCAGTAAACACTCTAAGCGTTGTTTTTTCAAGAATTTCCGTATGACAAGGACATCTATGGATGTTCAGATATTCACAGAAGTACCGTTTGAAAATATTCCTCAGAAGTCTGTACTACCAGGTCCATAAAGTGCTCACAGCATTCAGATGCAAATGAGGCCAGAGCTGTGATCCTGGTGAGCTGATGAAGAATAGAAAGAATAATGTATAATGATGTGCTATTCATATGATATTCATGAAGGCCTTATTTTTCATGCCATATATGAGGAACTCTCTTTCATATCTCTCACTTCCAGTGGTGTTTGGCAAGGAGCATCGCGATGTGAAGGAGAGTCACATTCCTTTTCTTGATATAGGCTTACTTGGTAAGTAATGGTATTGACAGATGCTCATTTATAATGCATCGGATCCCATGTACATCCTAAGCAGTTGGCTTTAGTACTCTCAACAGTTGGCTTTCCTGTAATGCTTATAGAGAGAGGTTCCTTATTTAGTGTAGCCACGCAGGTGATTCTGCAAGCAGCCGTCGACGCCAAGTCTTGTTCTTTATATGGCTCCTTTATACTTATTGATGTAATGGTTTAAGAAAGCTCATAACAAGAGGAGTGTATGCAAATGGTGCGTATACCTTGTATACTTCCATCTTAAAGTGTGCGTATTGGGGTTTACTGTCTACTTACTTACACAGTGATATCATTGTTCACATGACGAAGGATTTTTTTTCTTTTATATATATATATATATATATATATATATATATATATATATATATATATATATATATATATATATATTTAATACCAGCTAAGACTCTTGAGAAATTAAACGAATTCATTCCAGAATAGCTTGTCTAAATGTCTTCATAAAAGCCTGACAGCATAAAGTCTGTTCCATAACTCCTGGTAACGTTCCCGTCTATGGATAAAGTAGATGAAGGAAGTGGCTGCTAGTTTTCAGAGTGGCGGGTAATTTTTACGAGGGGGAAACAAAACTCGCTGCTAAAGTGGCAGTACCTCATATAGGGAAAAAAAAAAAAAGCCATCATAACTACTCGCAAAAAGTTATACATTCTTTTAAGAGAGTTTAGGGTTTCCTGAGGAAACTGAGGACATTCTCAGAAAGTTAGTGCAAGTATCTCGTGCCTCAGAAGTGTTTTTGATGGCGATTGTCCTAACTTCTGGGGCATTACCTTGAAGACATGCGAGAGCACTTTCGATATTTGGTACGGGTCTGACTTCTGAAGACAGACTCGAGAGATATTTGAACTTGATGCAGATATTTGTCTCATTTGCCGTTTTTTTTAAGTCTTGAGAGAATTGACTATTGGGTCGGCTATTTAGCGGTTTGTACGTAAGAAATCTCGAGTCCTTGGCCGCTAGATGGTGAATACTGAACATGGCAAAGGTTTATGCATAATGAACGGGTTGCACAGGACCCTAAATTACTTTTCATACTTATGATTAACCTTTACAAAAACTTGAATAGATTACTTTTCATAATTATAATTTACCTACATAAAAGCTTGAAGCCTCCTACGTACACCAATTTCAACGGAAACTGTGGGTAAGTCTGAAAGTAATTACTTGCTTACCAGGAGAAAAGAGATGAAATATAATTCCAACAGAAATCAGAAAGTGTTATTTTCCCTGGAGCAACATGCTGTGCACATGATATTATCTACACTGCCACCCTCGAGGTGGATATCACATCACTGCACGTCAATAAATGTGGGTTTCAACTTGGATCTTTACCTTAAGTGTATTTTCAAGCTAGGAAAACATAAAACATATTTCTATTATTGATTGCTACATGTCCAGCCAACTAATGGAGAACATGTTAAGAAATTTGTATGTATCACACAAGCATATTTCTTGTCCAGTTTCTATCTTCGTTAAACAGTTTCATAATTAATCTGACAGTATCACTTTCATGACAGTGTAATGTGACTCGGTCGACTACCAGTGCTACCAGTCCTTCCGGTAGGCAATGCGTAAACAAAACTTCAAAAACATCTTCAAGAAAGGAGTTTCCAAAACGTCCCCATAACCTATCAATGTAGCCTCGATGAAATGAAAGCCGTGAAGTCTCTGATCTCACTTATGATGCCGTTACGCCGTTTAGATTTCGATTCCGCTACACATAGACAGCCATGCATATAATTACTGGCGTTATGCCATCCCTGCTTAGGGCGCTCCTCGCGTGACACGATCGTGTTATGAGATACAGATGACTCGCTAATCATCACACTGTTCTCTGAACGGCATAATTACCTATTATGTCTCATGCCTCGGCTTATCAAGAAAAATGGAGAGTGCTTAAAAGGAATTGTAACTCCCGTGAGAGCTTTGATGATAAAGATAAAACAAATGTCGTAAACGCGCCAATGAGTTCAGAATCTGAATGCTTTTCGCAACAAAGGACTCAGACAATGGATCTATGTCACAGGTAGTAATTAGGGGCTGACGGCGCTGAAGAAGCAGATGGTGCCCCTAAACTGAATACAGACTTGACAAAAGAATTTGTAAGATTTATGGTGACAACAAAAGGTTGGGACTGACATGTTAGGAGTCTGGTAAATGATAACTGAGGATTCATACATTCTAGAAACATAATGAATTAAGAGCCAATCGTTTATCGATAACGTAGAGGAATCTTTGGCCCTCTGGGACTTCAATTCATAGTTTATCATAAAAGATTCTTGAATACATCGACTAACGAAGAGTTAGTCTAACCAGTAAAGTTATGGATACTGGGAACTATGTAGCTCTGCCGATGCTGAGAACACTGAATCGCTCACATTGAGGAAACTGAAGGTAATAATCATGCCAAAACTACAGCAGACATAAGGAATACCTATGTTATATTACTTCACTGTAAAGGTTTAGCGTACGGTACTGGAATGTGATCATTACCAACAACAGGATTAAATCACTAGACTCCTCTCCTCACACCCTACTGTACCATAAGACAAGCAGGTAAGGATACGGGGTACATTTAACACCTTGTGCAATACTGAAGGGAGTATTGCTGACATACGTAGGTGGAGGCGACCAGAAACTCCAGCAAATACAGCTGAAAAGAACAGTGGTTTACGATACTGAATATACCCAAACATAGACATCACAAGGTCATGTAATGGGCCAGGCTGCTATATGTTATACTCTGTGATTTACAACATCACTCAGTCCACTGTGACGAGCTAATAGAAACGTCCCTCACCAGTAATGGTAGAAAGTCTACGAGCCGGAAGAACACTCAAACCTAGTTGTTTCATGGGCTACACTTATTGCAGTGAACTGACACCCAACTAATAGGATTTGCAGTTTGCTGATTGGTTGGGTGGTTGGGCTTTAGGCCTATCAACTGCCAAGGGTCATTAAGGCCTTCAGCGTCAAACTACATCCACCAACCGGAAAATCTTTAACACTTTCTTCGGGTGTTAAGAATGTTTCTAAGTACATATACACTCTCAGTATGCAAGTGGCCCTCCTAAGACTTGCAAAACCTATATATATATTCATCTTCTGAAATAAACGCTTTTTCACTCTGACTAGTGAGCTGGTTAATTGTTTAGAAGTAGATTGTGATAAAACACAAAAATCATTCATCGTACAAAAGCTTTCAAGTATTAAGACAGAGTTTAATCCTCTTATGATATATTCCACATCACATACATCAAAAGAATCTTTCATTTTGTCGTTTTAGTGGCTCCAAGCAATGCATGCTAATATTTGCCTTTGTGCTGTCATTCTTATATCCACACTGTATGCCTGCAAAGCTAAGCATTTCCAATCATACAAAACAAAAAAAGGTCTCTACCTCACATAGCATATCCTAGATGGATTCAGTTACACACAAACTCCCTCCCGCACAGTAATAGTGGCAATAGACATCAACAAAGCATTTGACACTGTCGTTCGCATCCTTACACAAATAATACTTGACACCACAGTCGAAATCTCTTCACTGATTTTGTTCCACTTAAATCTCTTATTACAATCATACATGATATAAAGATTTTGGATATTGAATTCTTTTTTACACCACTTGTCTCGTATTTTGTATACTGGTGTCCTATGCTGGTGCAAAAATAAGTAATAGTGCTGGCGATACCACAAGTAATCACGGGTACGGTAACATGCAATACTCCGAACTGTATGTCTTCGATTACCTGGTAAGTAGGAAATGAGCTTAAATGATCAGAAATATTACGCTCTTTCCCACCTATTCACTGTGTACGGTGAAGAGGTGATGGGAAGTGTGTAGTTGAAGTAATCTAACTTTCCCTTTCACGACAAGGGTTGAGTTAGCGCTTGCCATTGCCCCTACGCGATCACCATCTTATTGCCGAGGAAGATGCCCGGGGAGAGTAGCTATTGCCCTCAGCATACCTGGTGTCCCCGATGCCTGGGTTGTAGCGGTAGACCGAGCGTGCCTCGATCCTCATGGGGCCTCAGTAACATCCATTTTCCCGAGGAAATTGCCTTCCGGCATATTTCCTTCCAAAACGATGGGGTCCGATATGAAAAATTTGAGGAGCTGAATGACTTTTATAACTCAGTCGGTGATCGCTTCCCAGCTAGGTATGGAGACCCCCCACGAACCAACTTTGTGGCCCACAGCAAAGCAGGTCTCGTGTACAGTCATAATGAATGAGTAGACAAAGAAAAAAAAGACAAAAAACTTTTTTGTTACATCGATATCCAAAAGTTTGTCGAAAAGGAAGTTCTTCTAAATGGAATGATACATACTGGATACATATGTTGCCTCTCCTAACAGTAATTCGGAAATCGTATTCGCTTATAAATCAGCTCCAGCTTTCCTTCAGTTAGTTATGCATACCACAGAATAAAGCTCTTTTACGATCTATTTCTTCTCTTACACAAGTTATCTAGCGTTTTAACCCTGTATTGATGAGACTGTTAATCAGCAAGGGTATTAATCAAGATGAAAATTTAATGTAAGGATTAGTAGTGATCAGAGAAGCTCATCTCAACGCTAGTTTCATACGTACATCTTGCATGATTCCTCAAACCGGTAAGTGTAACGCTCGATATTATTATACTTGAAAATTTCCAGTTGTCTCCCATGGTTACATTAAGTCAACCAAACCAACGTCAGATGTGTGTATCGCAGTATCACAACACCCGCTCGTTAGCTAGCGCTCCTGAACTACTGGCAATTTCACTTTCGTAGTTCCGTATTTACTACCGATGGGACTGTGCATGGATGTTCATACAATCCCAAACTCACATGACGGCAGAATCCTTAATCTCAGGCACTACTCAGCAGTAGCCCGTCCACACTTGTTCACTGGTGCCAAGACCCTATTCGCTCAACAGGGAAATATGCTGTACTGTTTTGCTAATCCAATGATGTGCTTAATTAAAGCAATCTGGAAATATTATTAGTTTACATATCTTTGTTGGTGAGATTTCTTTACCTAAATCCTAGAAGTGAGGGTCAGATCATGCCAATAACTCGCTGAGACCTTATAGACTTCCCAGTGTACTCTGAAAAGCAACTGCTGATGACAAGATGACCACACGAGAGCACATACGTGACATGCCATCGAAATGAATAGGAACACAAGCCTCTAACACCTAACAAAGAAACACTAGTCCACAGACAGAAACACTAGTCCAAAGACTTTTACTCAAAGTACCGTAAATATCGACTGTTGGAGGGATCGTAAATGCAGTAACTGTTCCTTATTCAGACGTGCCAAACCCGCCTCAGCAGCTACTTTAGACGAATGGCTAAACCTGGTTCTGAATACCAGTGGCCGAGTTCGCCTTTCGGTTGCGTGCCCGAATCTACATTACCTCGCGCAGGTGCGTGCGGGAGTTGGGGCAAATGAAGTACCTTCCTCAAACGTATTGTGGCCAATTAAATGATGTCGTGGAAAGTGGCTTCTCTTGGGGTTCTCGTTCAAGCCACTAAAGGTATGTAAGCAGATGCCTGTGAAGTACGCTCGCTTGCTTTCTCGAACCTACACTATAACAGAAAAAACTCTCTTTTATCCTTTCATACTTGCTCGCCGTTTCCCGCGTTTGTGAGGTAACGTCAGGAACAGACGAAGATAAAGGCCTCACTAGATCACATACATTTTCTAGCTGTTGTGTGTACTGCACTGAAGCCATAGTCGCCTATCCACAACCAGACCCCATAGGCTTTTATGTGGTTTCCCTCGGCTGTTTCATATGCCCTGGTTCAGTCCATTAACAGCACGTCGCCCCCTGTATACAACCATCGCTCCAATTCACTCTATTTCGCTCACACGTTTCACCTTCCTGCATGTTCAGGCCCCGAACCTATACATAATCCATCCACCTCTCAGCTGGACAGTTCGTCTAAAACACCATTTCACTCCAGGTGGAGACCTGAATCGATTTCTCATATATGAGCGGAACCATAAGCCTCTACCACCACCGCCACCAGGAGTTGTGAAGCGTAAGGCAACACCACACGCAATTCATCAACCAGTTTGACTTGAGCGATGCATGACATTACTGAGTTGCAGACTTTTAAGACGTGGAATCTCTTCTACGTATTCTAACGTCTCCAGCAAGGCGAGGGAAGTCGAAGCAAGATCCACAGAGCATCTGATACGACTCGGTCCCAAGCATTGTCGTCTTTAGCTTGAAATGGTTCCTGCTGCTTGCAGGCGTGCAAGGGACTCCGTCCAGAAGAGCGTGGCATGAGCCAAAGCTTCCCGAATCATGTAGCACAGACGTAGTGTAAAATTTCCGTATGTCTTAAAGACATGTTAACTAGATGATTCTTTGACTGCTGCAGTGAAGGATGTCTTCCGTAATGTATTTGGTTATCTGATGACTTACTCGGGAGCTGTGACTCAGCAAGCAGTAAGCGGTGGTTTCAATTTAGGCGGGAATGAATGGACCACATCACGACAGAGCTGATTTGTCGACTAAGGTCCGGTTAGTGTTGTGCCTAGGTTTTGACCCTCGAAGGTTGAAACAGGGCCAGAGACAGCGTGAACAGTCACAATGCACTTAAGCAATGTCTCTAAGACTTCCGACGCCAACCTCATTCTCCTGTACGGTGCCACACAGACTTTAGGTAGTTGGTTAAAGTGGCGCACACATTATCCTGGAGTTGGTCTTGGGGGGTCTCCCCAGTTCCTTGTCTCTCTCGCCAAGGTCCCAGTGAGGAGGAAGTACTCTTGAGGGCCGCTTCCGAGGGGCTTACATCATGAGGACGAGTGGGTTCCCGGGTGTTGAGATAAGACCAAATGATGGCAGTCTCTGGCGGCGTGCATGATGTAAGGGTACCGAAGGGGAACTGGTTTTCTGTGCTAGGATGGACTGTCTCACTGTAGCCTGTTCACCTTATTAAGTAGTGATTTTAGCTTACTGTCCTTAATTTAACAAAATCTTGATTAGATTACTGGTGTATCGTTGCATGTCCTCTGTCCTCATTTTTTTTTTTTTCATGTAGAAATGAGGACTTTACGTAAGAATTTCAATAGCTCCATAATTAGTCATGAGGAGCAAAGACCATGCTAATGGCTTGGACGCCTAGCAGAGGAGTAGTAAAACCCGGTATCAGTTGCTGACATTTTTGACAGACCTGGGGGAGGACTTATCGTACCTCTGAATACGACAGACAACAGCTAAGAAGTAAAATGACTTTCTGAGACATTTTGACCCAACTAAAGGATCCCCTGAGCTTCAGTATGGTTTTCAAATCTCTCCACATCATATCATTCCATCCGTCTGCACGAGAGTGTACAGGACTCTCATAAACTCAGAAGAGAGAGATGCTGAATCCTTACCATGGCCATGGCCATGGCTTTGAGTGACTCAATTCATATAGACTAAGTTTTCGTCGCTACGTCTTCCCCTCGTCTCCAAGAACTCCAGTGGGATACACCCCGGTCAGTTCTTTTAAAAGAGTTGAAGGTCTTATCCTCTAAAACTTGGCTGCCCTCCAGAGGAACCCATGAATGTAGAGACTGATCCCTGAATATAGAGATCCCTCGAAGACTGAAATGGCACTTTAATCCTATCAAGGGATTGAGACAATATGGTGTTCTCACCAGCTGTGGGGTGGGGAAGGTGAAGTGGGTAGGGACATCAATTTTCCCAAAATCTTCATCTGTTACGAAAGCTAAGAATCTCACAAGAAGAGAAGCTTCTTAACATAATCCTGAGTTCCAGGAAAACATTCATGTATCTAATCATAAGACCTCGGGATGCAAACTTGCCATTCTTTGTAGAGGTGACTCGCTTTTCTAACTGCAATTCAGTGATGGTGAGACCCAATATATTGGCTAAACTACTTATCAATGGAAAATATATATATATATATATATATATATATATATATATATATATATATATATATATATATATATATGAG
>JAYMFT010295634.1:0-10309 GCA_038088735.1 Panulirus argus | reverse complement strand
CAAAGAGAGAGAGAGAGAGAGAGAGAGAGAGAGAGAGAGAGAGAGAGAGAGAGAGAGAGAGAGAGTGTGTTTACGAACCTGCTGAATAAGTGGGCCCAACGTGCGACCCATTACGGCACAAGACACACACACACACATCGGCTCTCGTTAAATCCAACGAGGGCCCAGTACATCACCCCCTCCCCCCCTCGTCGGAGGAGGGGAAGAGCGGAGGGGGGAGTGGCAACCCGCTTAATAAAGCGGGCCACTTCCGGGAACACCCACACGGCTCAGGACGGGAGCGGATGTCTCAACAATCCCGGCCTAAACCAGACCTGTCAACACGGTGACCTTTGTCTCCTCACCGACATTCAAATCACCGTTGCATAACAATGTGTGCAACACACAACACTTTTCCTGATAATTTCGAGAAAGAAAAAAAATACCAACAGTCATCATTCAACAGCGTGCATAATTAACTTCGACGACGACAGATGGACGGCACCGGGATTACCTCGTTCATCGTTACCAGCTGAATATATAGAATTTAATGTAAATAATGGTATTCAACCTTGGACAATAAGCACCCCTCCCCCCTGAAGCGAAGGAGACATGAAAAAAGGGTGGTTTAGTGGCTAAAAGGTGGAAAAGGGTGGTTAGTGGTTCAAGGGCGGCAAAGGGCGGTTAGTGGCTCAAGGGTGGCAACGGTCAGTTAGTGGTCTAAGGGCGGCATACGATCCTGAGGCTGGCACAAGACAGACCCGTCATGCACCGTCAAAAGCACATACCGCCACCATCACGAACTGCTCAGACGCTGCTCGAAATACATCCACTCCACCACGGACCCCACTCCATCATGGTCGACTCCCTACACACACACACACACACACATGCCTCATTTCCACGAGTCACTAGGTCTGTGTGACTCCTGGTACTTCCAGCCGCTCTGTTGGAGGCAAAGCTTCAGGAAGATATCGCTTTAAGGAAGATGTAAAGATTTGGGTAATGTTAAAAAGCTCTAAGGAAGATAAAGCCCCCTGGGGAGGTAAAGCCTTACGAAGCGCTGAGCTCTAGGTAATACGAAACTCTATGATATGAAAAGCTCTAAAGAAAGACAGAGTTCAACAGATAGCAAAGCTCTAAGGGAGTTCCACAACAGGTCCAACTAAGTAAACAAAAGCTCAAGGCCGCCTGAACCACGATCTCAAATCAACAAATCCATTTCGTCTGTACTTTTCTCGGGGAGAAGCGTTTCATCGTCTTAAATTGATCTTCTAAATAAAGCTCTGGACTCTGGTGTGCTACACACAACGCTCCAGCTGAGAACACTTCCCCTTGTAAATGACACGCATTAGTGACACAATCGTCTTCTTCAATCCTCTTTTAATTCGTGGTGGGTGAGGAGATACCGTTCATTTGGATTGCCTCATTTCAAAATATTCGTCTAAATATACACACAGCCAGGGCATTTCGACGCCAGCCAGTGTTGTGGGAGGAAATGGTCATGAGCCAAGAGGGTGACACTTCAGGCGGGCGTTCAAACATCCTTCCGAAGTGACACACCGTCGCTGTTACTACCGAGAACGAAATGTTCTTTCTTTATCCACAGTCGAGTTATGAGTGACCGGCGTTGAGCACGTAAACATTGCCCCACGGGCCGGAGATTGGAACAGGGCGCCCTGGTGCTGGGCTCCCTCCGGCTGTCGGGGACTGATCCATCCGCCAAACTCGTGGCGTGACACACCATCACGCGTCATCGCTGCCTCACACACGACCCTAAAAGTGCACTGGCGAGGAGGGTGTGTAGTACACACGCAGCCCCTGAGTACTGGGGGGGGGTCGAGTACTACACTTGTAACCCCCCCCGGGCGTCGACGCTGCGTCAAGAGGAGATACGCTATCTGGCCAAGACAACCTTAGTTATCGATCAAGTATAGGGGACAAGGACACTAACCCCATCCCCTCTGCCCAGACAAACACACGGGGTAGCCACCAGGTGTACGGTAGGGGGAGGGTTAGGAACACCTTCGCCCGGACACACAGACACACACACACACACACACACACACACAAACAGTCACATGACCACCTTCACCCTGGCCACTACACACGTCCAACACCAGAGATGAGGGGGTGTCCACCACACGTGTAAATATTTAGCTCGGGTTCCGCCTTCGGAAATTAGTTCCCAAACTAAAGTACAGAAAATGTATTATTTAAGCAGCTGAAGCCACCCACCACACCAGCAGATCTGTCTCTCATGGTTTATGCACCAAGTTTGTCCAGCATCGTCGTCATGCACGGCGGTCGGACAGCGGTGTAACGACAGCGATCTACGCATCTCCATCAGTCATGCACACCCAGCACACAACCTGAACTCCTTCAAGACTACAATAGTCAGCCCGTTGGGGAGAAGGGGCTGAGAGGGAGGGATTGGCCCAATCAGTGGAGGGAGGGAGAGGGTCAGGGAAGGAGGGGGTGTACTGTCAGTTTCAGAGGAGGGGGAGGAGAGGGAGGAGAAGAAGATCGGTTGGGGAGGGCTGAGGTGAGCGAGGGAGGGAGGGAGGGAGGGGAGCTGGGGCTCGTGCCTTTGTGATCGGCACTCGTGAAAGTTTAATCGCGCGTAAATGTCAGCCGAGTCCTCTGTACCAGCGAGCCACGACGGTCCTTCCACCGCTTTTTGTTGGCAACCTCGGCCTGCCACCAAGGGTCTTCTAGTCCAGGCCACCACCACCGCCTCGTGTGACGCAACTCTATACGTCCCCCCTACCCCATACCACATCCCTCACCCCTACCTCCCCTCCCCCCTCCAACGCTAAAGCACTCGCCACCATCACACACACACACACACACACCTCACAAGTCTCATGACTGGCACTGGGTAGAAAACGTGCCGCAAAATAACATCCCGAGCTCAGAAAGTCGCTCCTCCCCCCCTTTTTTTTTTCTTCCCCCCTTCCATCTTTACGAAGTCTCTTTGGTGATGAATGTAACGACAGACAAAGGCTGGTCTGGCGGGGGTGGAGTGGCTGGCTGGGCTGGCTGCGTCTCTTGCCCCAGAACGAAGGAAACAAACCATAACACAAGACGCCACGTATAATGTGAGGTTCCTTGAAAGCGGCTGAGGAGCGAGTGTGTGGTGGTGGTGGTGGTGGGAGGGGATGGCGTCCTTACTGGCACTGGGGACACTGTGGCTCTCCGTCTGATGGGTACCCTAGGGTCTGGTGCAACCAACCCAGCCCTCCCGCCCTCCCTCTACTACTGGGCTGGGGGCGGGGGGCGGGAGAGCTAGCTGGCCACTCCCTGCCACTGTGTGAAGGCTCGGGAGCACCCGGGAAGGGCGGCGGTGTGAGAAAGGGGGAGATAAAAGGAAGAGTAATGAAGCCACGGACAGGAAAGGCGTCTGGGGAGGGCACGTGAGAGTAGCACGAACCGTGAAACTACATGTTGTTATCTCTCTCTCTCTCTTTCGCTCCCCAGTCGTTAAGTCTTGCGTGTGTGTGTGTGTGCGTGCGCTTGTGCGTTCATGCAGCTGCTGTGTCTGGCCCACGCCATAGAGCGTTGGGGAAGGAAAACACCCAGTGATCAGACTAACTACCATACAGTAAGGCTTTTAAAGAAAAAAGACTTTCCCCAAAGGTGTACGAAAGCTACGTAGCAACCGACGTGCACCCGGAGCATCAGCAAAGGAACGCCACGGCAGCACGTGGCGGCACCAGCGTGAGGTCGATTTATATCGCCACAGATTTTCGACGCGGATATAAGTACCCGAGGAGCTTCGGGACGAGAGACGTTGTTAAAGATTCACCAGGCCTGAGCTCGACACGGGACCTTGCCTTCAGGCGACCCCTCCCCTTCTTCATCCCCTTCCCCAGGGGATGCAGACGACAGCTGAGCAGGGCGAGGAGAGGGCTTCGTCCTGGGCACTGCTTGACAAGAAGTGCATCACTTGCAGGCATCTGGACTGAAAATCCTACTTTGCTTCGATCACTGAAGACATTTTCTCAGCAGAACAAATGTGTAAGTGGGGAGGAAAGGGAGTGAGAGAGTGCAGGGAGAGTACCTGATATGGACAGATAACAGAAGACCTGATAGTCTATGATGAAGTTATCTGCAGGAGGATAATAACAGCATCCTAATCTACACAGGAGGTGATAAGGCAGCTGAAGGTTCATCCCCTGCTCACCAATACAGATGGAAACAGCATAGTAAAGCAGACGGCTCCTTCCCACCCCATCACTATACATCAAAGAGACCAGATAGTAAAGCTGATGGCTCCTCCCCATCCCACCACTTCAGACGGAGCCCTGAAAGTAAAGCAGAAGGCTCCCCTTACCCACCACTACAGATGGAGACATTAATAAAGCAGGGGGCTCTTCCTCTCTCACCACTACAGACGCAGACATGTAAGTAAAGCAGAAGGCTCCTCCCTACCTCTCACAATATAGTTAGCAACGAGAGAGAGAGAGAGAGAGAGAGAGAGAGAGTTTGCAAAGTAATGTAACTTTGTCAGTTGTTAAACTCTAATCTCTCTAAGTTACCAGACTTGTTCACTTGAAAGTTAACCAAGTCTCCGGCGGGCTTGGGTACAAGCTCGGGATGAACACAGTAAGCAGGGGGGGAGGGGTTCTTCCTGTCTGGAGGCAACGAACGGGTCAACGTGTGGCTGCCTCTCAGGAAGCTGCCTCCGCACGTAGCACGTGATGGTGCACGACAGCAGTGGAGCACGTGACGTGCACCCGAAGCACCGTGGATAACGTGGCAGCAACAGCGCCAGGGGTCAAACTTCGTCTGAGCTCAAGACCTTATCCTCCTACAGACTCTGTCTTGCCCCGGGGTCTTCCCCCGCGACCCGCGGAACCTTTCCTTGGTCTTCCCTAACCGATTTAATTACCCTGGTTCAGCCCAGTGGCAGCGCGTCGACCCCTGTATACCACATCGGTCCAATTCGCCGAATCCCTTGCACGCCACACACCTTCCTGCATGTCCAGGCTCCGAACACTCGAAGCATCTCTCCCTCCACAGCAGGTTTATGATATTAGAAGTGCAGCTTAGTCTCTTGGCAACCCAACAGCAGCCGAACCCACTCAACGGGCCCATACACACGCCTGTTATGAACCTTACCCACCAGTGTGGTTGTAGATGTGGGACAGCAGTATGGGTGAAGGAGGGAGGCGAGGCAGCAATAAACACGTGAGATGGAGGGCCTGAGCACCGGAGGGTTGTGAGACACGGGGCAGCCAGCAAGAGCTACACTGGTCTGGTTACATCATCTTTATACACCATAATGAAGGGAGGAGGAGGAGGAGGGGCGGGCGGGCCGGTGGGCGGCCATACAGAGGAGGGCGGGCCAGGGGCCGACCATCCCCCCACACCCTCCAGCCTTCATTAGTATTCCCGTGGGGGCGTCTGCAATATGGCCCCCACCACGCCCGCTCTCTGTCTCGGTTAATGCACACCGGACATGTCTGGCTACTTGTTCTTTACGCAGGTGAAGAAGGGGGGGTGGGGAAAGGGAAAGGTATTTATGTATTTAACTCGGGGATGCGTGGCGTACTGCTGCCATGTCGTGGGAGGGTCTTGCAGCTTCGGCGAGTTGGGTGAGGGAAGAGAGACGGAGGAACGGGTTCGGAGCGGGGCAGGATTGTCATTATCGTCTGTGTACGTCACACTCAGCGCTCAACTCACACACACACACACACACACACACACACACACATGTACACACACACACACGTACTCTACCGACCTGTTACGAAATTCCTGCCGAGCGAGACGACTTGGTTCTGTTCACTGTCCTCTACATTCTTTCGAAATATTTCGACCACCGGTTGAGAGAGAGAGAGAGAGAGAGAGAGAGATTTCGCCCACTAATTGCGATGCTTTTTAAAAGGACGCGTCTTTTTTTTTTTTTCTTTCCTTCTTAATAATACCACAAGGTAAATGACAGAGGGGCCGAATACTTTCTTAACAGCTCAAAGGAATACGTGTTCCGTCTCCCGCGTCCGTTAAAGATTCAAGTCTCGACCGGCAGCGAGCGCGTCATGGTCCACTGCCCTCCTCCTCCTCCTCCTCCCGCCTCCCTCCGCAGGCGGCGACGATATGCAAGATCTTTTTAAGATCCTCTGGTCTTTTTAATACCCTGATCGCGTCCGCCATCGCCCGGCCCTCGCTGCACCAGGAACCCATCTCGCCAGGAACCAATAACCTCCCCCCCTCCTCTATCCTACTCGTCTGGGAATGTTGGGTCAACAATCGCGAACGTCATCCACTGCCTAATTAACACGGCCGCATCAGCATACACGAGGGAGCTGAATCAACACTTGCCTTGTATTGTGACCTGGTCAACACCATCGTTAGGGCGCGCGTTCTCGGGGGTTTGTAACTCGACACCCAACACACGGGTAGACAGTTAGGTAGGTTTTCCCAGATTCACGCCATGAATAAAGCATGAGTCCTTTTACTCACTAATTACTCACTAGGATTACAGCGAATACGGAATGAGTGCTTTTACATACTAATTACCCCTCGGGGTTAAACCATCAATGACCAGGTGGTGTTGGCAGGCAGTGCGGGCGGGAGGATGGCTTGTGGGGGGGAAAGAGGTTTACGAACGTCAGAGCTCACAATAACACATGTCGAAGTGGCTGGAAATAGCAGGTTGCGCGCGGGGTTGGTCTGCCAACCTCACGAGCTGCTCCGCCGGGGGTTGACTCCCCCAAAACCTTATTGGCCATCGCGTACACACGACCCGCAGATAATGTGATGTGGCTTGGCCCTATGACCTGAATCTTAAGCTTGGCACAGGTCGGAGGGCGAAGCCATCGAATCCAAGCGTTGTAAATTCATGTCCCGAGGGTCGTAGCGCCGTGCTGAGGGGGTTAAATAAACCCTTCCTAGTCAACCCTCCCCTCCCCCCCCCCACACCTCCTCTCCATGACGTCAGCAACCCCATCCACAAAGCAGAGACGAACCAGACACGTTTACATTACTCAGTCAGTCTGTCCATCCCATCGCTCACCGCCGGTGGACTTCTTAAAGCACGGTAAAGTTCGGGAACTTCTAATCAGATCCTTGCAGTCCTCGGGGTCGAGGTCATGCGTGACGCCATCAGGTCTTCTGGGAGCGAAAACACTTCTGATCATTTCTGTGGCGGGAAGAACCAGACGGGGTGGTTGTTCCAAGGGAAAACAGGCGTTGCCAGCGGTGCAGCACTGCTGCTGGGAGTGAAATACGAACGGATGGATCTATTGAATGGAAAATACTTATACAAGAAAATGGCGCATGGCCAAGGGCGGATGTTTCTCCAGATTAAGAACTGAGTTATGCTTTGGGTTAAACATTCTTTTACGTCGGGCAAAATCCAAGATGGAATTATGGGTCTTATTCAGTCCTCCATATGATGAATAGCAACTGTGAGGGGTTGATGTGCCTCGTGACGTCAGTCGTACGAAGCCATCCCGAAGTAACCGTCTTGCAACGCTGGCCACATAAGACCTGGGGAACCTTAGGTACAGGATGAGTAGCATAAAGAGCCGTGGGAGTCAGCCTTAAGAACTGAGGGAGTAATGAGGGATTCAAGCCTTCGGTAATAGGGGGGAATCAGCCTCTGGTAATAGGGGAGTCTAGTAGAGCTTCCGGTAACAGGGGAAGTCAGCCTCCAGTCAGTACTCTCGAGCAACACATTCCGAACAGGAGTTCCGCAAGGCTGGACGGAACTCCGACACTCACTCTCCTCCTCCTCCTCCAAAGACGGGGGGGACTGTGAGTTAACGAGTCTTTAACGATGTCATCTGCTCACGTCTGGCGTCCCCATCCGCGCCAGCGGCAGCCCAACACTGTACAATGCTCATGTAACCGAAGGCTGGATATGTGTTCGCGTCTATTGCGAGAGACTTTCCGAGAACGGCTCCAACTGCGGCCGCCAGACTTTCCGAATAAACTGCCTGACGCAACGTTTTCTTTAACTCCCTCCATATGTCACGTTGGCGTGGGTCAGGACCTCGTTCGGGTGCATTTCAAAACCTTCTTTTTACCTTTCTTTTTTTCTTAAAGGCGAGTGCGTTCTGAGAAATAACTGGTACAGCATCACTATCATTGAGGCTTTATTTATTATTTACGCATCAAGAGCATTATGCACTATAAGTCCGCACGATACTTTTCAAGAGACTTTGTCTATATATATATTTTTCTAAAGGTTAAAAACGACGTCGACGAGGAAGATGGAACAAAGAGTGACCTCCGTAACCCAGGTTCGACACCTGCAAACATTACCTTGAACTTCTGCGTTTCCTGAGGGCGCAATACACCTGCGGGAATTACGAGATAGCATCAACACTCACCCAATGGGTCGGAGCACAAGCACAAGCACATGCGAGCACGCAAACACGCGGGCAGGCAATCTACCCCGCCAACACACTCACCTGAAAAAGGGAAAAAAGTCATTAGTAAAGTTCAAATGTCTCAGACGCTGTTCAGGTATAAGTGTATATAAGTAAAGGTGAACTCTCATATGTACACCCATATCAGGTACGCTGACACCAACACACACCCACACACACCTGTGGGGGATCTTAGCCACATGAGCCACAACCTGCCGTCCCTCACTGACCACGGCATCAAGAAAGCTCCCCCCACGAGGGAGGACCTGTGACCTGTCTACATCTATCCTGCAGGTCGAGATGACTGACAGACCAGGTCACAAGGCTGGCTTCTTAGGTCACAACAGACTAGGTCAACAGTGCTGGCTTGACGGGTCATGACCCCTCACTCGAGTGAGACTGCAGGTGCATGCAAGCGGTGTACACTGCACGGCCTATACCAAAACAATAACCACACACACACACACACACACACACACAAACGCACACACATACTGCACCTCAGGGGCTTCTGCGGCGCAGTGATTAGCATTATTGACCATGATTTAAGCGTGGGTCCGGCTGGGCTTGAATCCTCGGCGCGGCGTTTGGCCCACAGCCAACACAGCTGTTCATCCTCCCTTTCGGGTTGGTCGATAAATTGATACTTGACTCAGGCTGGTGTGTGTGTGTGTGTGTGTGTGTGTACGTACACAGGAGCAGAGTTAAGAGACTGGGCAACGCAAGGGTAAAGCTCTCCATCCGCAAGACACAAAAATAGCAATCGCAAGATGAACTGCATCTAGAAAAACTTCTTCCCACAAGGGATACAATCTTTACATCCACGTAGGCCGCTGAATAATTCCCGAGGCTAAAAATAATTTCTGTTTAGTGCGATGAAAAGACAGCGTGTGCAGGGAGAGGTTCGTCTGGTGGAGGTGCGGTGAACCCTGGGAGTGTGATGATGAACCCTGGGAGTGTGATGATGAATCCTGGGAGTATGATGAGCCCTTGGAGTGTGATGATGAACCCTGGGGGAGTGATGATGAACCCTGGGAGTGTGATGATGAACCCTGGGAGTGGTGATGTTGAACCCAGGGAGTGTGATGATGAACCCTGGAGGTATGATGTTGAACCCTGGGGTATGATGAACCCCGGGAGTGTAATGAACCCCGGGAGTGTGATGAACCCTGGGACAGTACAAGAGAGGTGGAGAAAGCGGGCCGCTGAGAGGTGGGGGGTAGGGGGTGGCTGAGGCTGGAAGAAGACAAAGGGCCAGGTCAATCCTCACCACGTGGCCACACCCAACCCCTGACCCACCACGTGGCCACACCCAACCCCTGACCCACCACGTGGTCACACCCAACCCCCTGACCCACCACGCGATCACACCCATTCCCTGACCCATCACATGGCCACATCTACCCCCTTACACCTCACGTGGCCACACACAATTCCCAACCCACTACGAGGCCACACCCAACCCTGACCCACCACAACACCACATCTACCCCTGACACGTAATGCGGCCACACCGAACTCAATGACCCACCATATAACCACACCCTCCCACTGACCCACCACGTGGCCACATCCACCTCTAACCCACCATGTGGCCACACCCACCTCTGACCCACTATGTGGTCACACCCACCTCAAGACTCACCAACAAATGCTCATCCTCACCCCTGTTTCTAATCACACCCTAACACACCTATACAAAAGAGTGAATACATTGCCTCTACATCCTGAGTAACCCATTCACACGTTACCCGGTCTGCAGTTAAACACAATTACACTCACACTCAACTCCATCGCTCACTACTTTACACAGATACGACTTCAGTCGCAAACATTACACCCTCTGCTACCATGCACATACACCCAAAATCAACACAATTACACCCACCCACCCACACACACACACACACACTCCTACATGCTACTGACACCCGCCTACACCTAGGTAT
>JAYMFT010295623.1:0-10309 GCA_038088735.1 Panulirus argus | reverse complement strand
CACACACACACACACACACACACACACACACACACACACACACACACACGCACACACACACACACACACACACACATCAGTTACAATGAAATATATCTTCATTTACTGAACAATGGAAATATATTATGATGAACTGGCAAAGTGAATTCACAGTAAATTGTGGAACGAAACAAGCCAGAATAATGTCCAAAAGCAGTGATATTCAGGGCGCAGACTTATCTCGCAATGACAGTATATCTAGAGCAAACTGGGTAAAACAGTGTATTACACTTTCGTTAAAGTAGTCGATGATCCAGGCTGTGAAGATTATATATGCGTATCTAACGTCACACTGACATAAGCAGCACTCATTATTCTGATTTATGCATGGGCAAACACGGCTAATTGTCCAGATAGTATTAGCCAAGCGTTCCCCTGTTCTCTCCTGTGTGGAATTAATGTGTGTTGGGGGGGGAGGGGGGAAGAGGAGGAGAGTGGGGGGGTGGAGAGGGAGGAAAAACGATATGTTGAGAGAGAGAGAGAGAGAGAGAGATTCAGACACAAACGAGAGAGAGAGAAAAAAAAAGGATAGAAACTGATTGATGAGGGCATCTTGGACTACGAATGTTTTTTTTCCAGTCGGTGCTACATATCATGTAAGATGCCATCCTGAAAGAAAAAGAAACTCGCCTTTAATACTGTCATTCATCTCTCGTAAAACAGTTCCATATGCGAAGAAAATGGATGATCGTTGTCAAAAAAGCAGATTGAGAAATCACTTCATTACATTTGATGACCATTAAGCAATACGATAAACGTTGACCGACTGATTTTCACACGGTAGGTTAACTGGAGACCTGTTCCTTGTCATCTGGAAATGTGAATTACGATTTTATGAAGATCTATTTTGAAACTCATGTAAAGATCCAAGCAATCGATTCTGTAGGTGAAATAGCAAAAAATATCTTTTTTTTTTCCATGTCTCTGGTATGCTATGAAGACTTCCACGGAACAGAAAGATGTAAACACGAGGAGAGATCCTATTCCACTACCATTACGACTGTCCATCACCCATCTCGTAAGATAACTAAAAACAACCCAGACCGCTACCCATAAAACACATCTCATGAATAGCGAAAAAAATATATATATTCATCAGAAACTGACGGGGATATTGAAGACCTCCTCTTTCATCTCGGAGAATCTGGGAAGCGTCTTAGGCATCCGACCAACATGGAATATCCAGAGAGACGAGACTCTGTTGAGAGAACGAGGACCTACGAGTACCAGCGCTGAATGTGGAACGGTGAGAGAGAGACTCGTCGTACTTAGGTACTGCAATCCCTCAGGACAGACGAACGTCACTTAAACGTTTGGAGGCGACACGCACACGTGATAGGTGATGGTGCTGCGTCTTCAAACATCAACATGAAATAGGCTTGTAAAGGTCCTGCGATTTTTGGTATCAAATATATTCCTCTAGAGTAAAGGCAGTTAGATTTCATAGAGTAAATGCATAAAGCGATCAAACAATCGTTACTCAGTGGACAACAATAGACATAATGCACCTGAATATAAAGAGGTGTTAGATACACGAATATATAGTTCGGCGGAGAGACTACTGGGATTTGATCAGCAAAGGTTCCAGCGTGTCGGACTGTTGACGAGACAAGGGCCGCAAAAATACAACCCACAAGAAACACCTCCTGAAACCGAGAGCCTTGGTGCCAGAGGGTAAAGTGCGAGATTCACCGAAACGAAACAATCCTCAGCGCAGCGAAGATCAAGGAGCGACTCTATTTTTGGCCAACAGGACGACCCTCCTCCTCCAACAACGACACAAGAGATTCTTAGACTTTGCGAGAGAGAGTCTCGGTCTTTCGCAAACTAAGAGAATCAGGCGATCAGAGAAACCATCAGGGAATGTGTGTGTGTGGGGGTGGGGGGGTTCTGCGCTGAGCTAGAGAGACTTTGAGCCAGATTTAGCAAGCACTGCACATCCGGTGGGAACTTGAACCAACTTTCACAACAAGTAAATATATTCAGCATGATGTCCGATAACCCTGCAATACACATTTCTTACGGGATTTTATGCATTCCTTCTTACAGCAATGGCGATCGTCAAGGAAGGGAAAAGTTCCTCGACTCAAAGGTTAATACCAACCGGTATTGCATTAGTTTAAAAGGCACTGAATCGAGTAACGTCTTGCTAAATGTCGCTCGATCGAGAAAAGTGACGGAAAAAGTGACCTCGCACCTAATTGTTGTTGTTCCGGGATGGTCGAGGATGCAGAGAGGGTGGAAGAGAAGGAAGGGGAATAATAGAAGGGTAAGTTTCACTGGGAGGGGTGGGAAAATAATGGAAGGGACATCGTGTGTGAGAGGGAAAGAGACCATAGAACAACTATGGCGACTTTATATATATATATATTTATATATATATATATATATATATATATATCATCAAAGACTTGGCGTTTGTGAGAACGCTCTCCCCGTGTCTTCAGCTTTTGTTACTGAAAAGGATAACTTGTGTTAGATACAAGAGCCTGCTTCTATATTGCTACAAAATTCGGATCATCTTCCAATATGTACATATACCCCTCGATGAACGTCCGTTTGATATGATGGCCTGGCCAAGTAGCTTTGGCTTGGTCAAAAGCCGGGTCAAGGGTCGTACCGTTGTTCACCGGGAAATAACAGGATGATAGAATTTTACCTCAGCTCTCAGAAAACATTAATGCACCTGCTCTTCCATCTCTAATATCGAGCTAATGAGGATAATTTCGCTCGCAGAACATTCAAATGAAAGTCGTTATGAATTCATACATCCCGTGATGGATGAGTAATTAATTAGTGAATTTTTTATCCTGTCTCAGGTAAGAAGAGGAATATTTCCCACGTCCGGAAGGAAATATGTGGACACTAAGCCTGAATGACTCTCCCTGACCTATCACGAGTCACCATGAGAGACGGTGAGTCATCGTATCCTGCCATAGACCACAGTTACTGTGAGTGACCATAAGTTTCCATAGCTATGATTTACGATCATGATCTGTCGGTTACTAACGATAGCCCACCACACTGGTCAGAGCACCCACCAGTGACCCACCATCGCGACCCACCAGAACCCACCATAGCCATCCACCATGAAGCATGATAAACCACTCATGTAGCTCCCATGCAAGGGGCGATAAAGCCACATGAAACCAAAGACAGCCACCTGAGGAACACAAACGTGAACCCAGTGACACCATCCCGAAGTTCTAATGCGAAAGAGATGATAGTCCGTGAAACAGGATTTCTCTTCCAGAATACAAGTTCCCTTTCAAAATAAAAGGAACCAGTGGAGAGAAAAAATGGAGAATGGTCTCAATGTCTGCTCAGTTGGGACCTGAACCATATTGCACAATGCTGTCACTAGAAAGAAAAGAGACACCGGGGAAGAGAGACTTCTAGATATCACGTCCGTGTTATCTTTTGTGGCTTGAGAAGTGTGGACCGAGGGGAGAGGAGGCGTTCCCCTCATTATTAGTAATCGAGTAATTCATTTATTCAGGGTTGCATAACTTACTCACGACAGACTATACACTTAGCTTGAATAAACTAATTCCTGCATTATTATACATTAATTTTTTTTTTTTCAATTTTGCTTCAAAAGGAAACCTATGACCCGTTTTCTATGCAACTGAAAAATCAGTTCGTGGAGCTGGTGTCTTTAAAGTAAATTTGCTGTGAAAAGAAACGCGCAAAGAACCGTGACCCCGAGCGTGATAGAGAAGGGGACATAACCCCACCTCGTTTTTTCTGACATTCGTATTTGGACTCACTATTACCACTGTGACCACTATTCTTCACGCTACTATGACGGTTACTATCACAACTATCAACATTACCGTTGCTACAACTGTTCTGCTGCTGTTATTGCCATCGCTGTAAAAAAAAATTATGGACAAAGTTTCGAATTTATAAAGTTGATGCACGCATATAGCACAAAATATGCGCAAAAAAAATCTAATTCGATGAAACAACAAGCTCTGAAAAATCACAATAATTGCCAATTAACAATTACGGTAATGACTAACAATCAATATCAGTAAAAAAAGTATAAAAAAGATAAACAATTGTAAGGGAAAAGAGAGAATAATCGAACAATGGTAACCATCCCTGCTTTACTCATACACTTGCGTAATGTTCGAAATGGATTGATTATGTCAAACTTGCACCAAACAAATCTACTTTCGATCAAACTTGCTGTGAAGAAAAAGTATGAAACTGTAAATTGCTCTCTGGTTGTTTCAGCTGCCTATAGTCAGTCATTCACAAGGAACGAAGTTATCCTTAGCAAATATCAGTATACCTCAAATGAATATTTATTCTACTGTATGTAATCATCTATGTATGTATAGTGTGTGCGTGCGTGCGTATGTGTGTGTGTGTGTGTGTGTGTGTGTGTGTGTGTTAGATTCAATTTCTTAAAAGAAAAAAAAAATGTAATCATATTGCTATTCTTATCCTGGTAATACATGAAGGTAACAGACTGTATCACAGACTTTACCTCACTTGCTTTGCTCCATCACGCAAGATGTCATGGAAGTCAATTCTCCTTTCTCAGAAGTACCCTCCCACTCAGCTAAATTTGTGTCGCACTGCCGTAGCCAGGTCTTTATATATATATATATTTGTCATTCCTTAAATTTGGAAAAATAATCAAATCGTGTGAACTATTCATGTAAACTTTCGCCGCTCTCTAAAGTGGAAATATATTTTGTTACGGATTGTGTATTGGATATCAGGTGAGCTCAGATGTACCCATAAATGCACAGTTCTTTCCCTCATTGCTTTTCTTTTCCATACTGCATCCTGTTTATGGAAAACATCGAGACACCAAAGGCAAATTGCACGTTACGCCGTTTGTCCAGGCGAACATTTGATGCAGTCCTGTGCCATTTGCTGGCGGGTTTCATTGCATCAACGCTTTGTTTACAAGCCGGACGGCATCGTTCCGCATCATTTGATTGTGCAGCTACGCTCTGTACACTTCTCTCCAAGTTCTGCACTTATTTACAGCCTGTTTTGAAGATGCCTGGAGAGAGAACAGCAGGTGCAATAACACCTTGACCAACTGTACGAATAAGTGCGCCAACAAAGCCTTTACTTTAGATATGTTGAGGTGCACAGAGACTGCAAAACGATCAACAGTATTCCATAGAAAAGGATTCAGGACTATTGCCCTGTTCAGCGGCTACTATCAAACAGAATATGGAGAAAATAAAGGCAGGTCTGATGTGTGTATTACATCTTCAGGTGCAACCAAGTTGTATCAGGTGAAAGAAGTGACTTGACTTAAACTATAGAACGAGTACTTAGTGTCTGGATCGAACATCAGAACCAGTGTACTACGGCACTCTGTGCCCCTGATAATTCATGGTAATGCAAGATCACTGAACAAAGAGAAGGCCAGCGGTTAGGGGCATTGGACAGACTACATTGGATATCGAGAAAATACGAGAGATTTTATCGCTACAGAACTCAAACAATAATTCTGACAAACCAAACAGATACACAGATAAACAGGAAGACACAATAACAACACATAAGCGATACTGCACATGCTTGAGTGGTTGTGGGAGGCAGGGAAGCGCAACAATGTACTTCAACAATCAACAGTACAACCCCTTCTCCAAACTGGTTGGGTTACAGTCAATTTCTAGCTCAAACTCGTGTCCGTCTTTCAATCCTGTTAGGCGCCTGACCGCATACGTGTGTGGAACATTCATCTATCACAATTTGTTTAGTATTAGCGGTTGAGTCACCTTTGTGGCGAGCGAGCTGGTGTCAGCCAGAGCGCCCATTTGTCAGGCTGGAATTGTCCGGACGCGGGACTAGGTGCCCAGGACTGGGTGAGGTGTGATAGGGATGGGCGTGGAAGAGAGGAGGGCAAGGGGGAGGGAGGGAGGGAGGGAGAGAGAGGGGGAGAGGGAGAGGAAGAGGGTGAAATAGACGGAGGGAGTTAGGGAGGAAAAGAGACAAACAGGGAAGTACTAACAGGATGACAAACAGAAAACATGAGATGTAACGCTTAGAAAAAAAAAGTAGAAAGAAAATTACTCATATTTGCCTCCATCTCCGTTTCCTCACATACAGAACCCTAGCAATCCTTCGCGTCATCCTTCAGGACATTCAGCCAAGCCAGCAAGGAGGAGCCCTTGTCCCCCGGCGCCCCTGCCTCTCTCTCTCTCCGGTGTCCGGCAGGGAGAAGGGAGGAATGGAGGGAGGGAGGGAGGGAGGAGGGACAGAAATCACAGCAGATTACTGTAAATGGAGGAATACAGGTCCGGCATTTGGCTAGAGGACTGGAAGCTTTGTTCGAGGGGATCCTCTCGGGGGTTCAGCTAAGTCGAAGGGAAATATGAGATTGTATGACATAACAGAGAGGATTTGTTGCTCCTGTAGACGACGCGGAGTGAAGGGGCGTCGTAGCTGCTGCGTATCCATAGAAAGAGGATTTCTTTCGCCATTGCCTGTCATACAGGGAGAGGTGTTCGCAGTCTGCTGAGTTGGAGATTATTCTTCTGTTTCTTTTTTACTGATTGTTGGGGATTAGGATTATTCTGAGAGCGCGCCGAGGGGATTGCAAACTGCGCCGTAGTAAATTTGTCGGCACAGAGTGCGTCGGAGCATCAGTTGCGACACAGCGCGGTGAGGGATTCCATGGATTAGTGTGATGCAATAAATCTGTTCTCAGAGTGGAGTGTGTTGGGCTGGTTGACACAGCGCGTGACTCGGTGTATTTACTGCTTTCGCCGTGGCTGCTATGAGGCTCCGTGGATTCGCTACGAGAAAAGCCATATCGTAACGAACGTATACTGCGAAGTCCTCCTGCATAGCTGCACTAGGGAGGTTACGCTGACCCCAGCCAGCCCTTTATGCTGCTACTGTGATCTTGAAGTCGTCTTGTCGTGGGAGAAGGAAAGAGATGTTTTGCTTGAAACTAAGAAGTCCGTCGCTTGAGGTAGACACGGGTAGAAGCAGCTCAAGACTCTTCATGCGCTGGATATTTTACATTTCTAGACCAGAGCCGAAGGGAGATGTCTCATACAAAATCGTTGCATTTCTCAGAAGTCTCAACTATACTGATGGGATTCCTGTGGGTACACAATGAAGGTTACAGCGACAACAGATATATAACTATTAATATCCATTTACGAAGTATTTAAGTAAGTCCCGACAATGATGTAGTACGTTGAAACATGAATAAGAACGCTCGCAGTGGTATGTGATGAAATATTTGATAGTTTTTTGCTTTACTAAATATCATCTGAGTATTCAGTGTGCTGTTTTTATACACACACAACATCGAGGACAAGACCGGATCTTCCCTGTGTTTTAAGGAGCTGGCGGGCGATAAAACTTACACATGCTCGTATATACCGTATACACCCGTATACTAAAACATACACGTTCATACTCGCACATACATGTACTTAGGTAAGAAAGCACATAGACCCAAGTTCGCAAAGGTGTACATACAGCATACAGAAGTCTAAAAAGTTATATGACAGAAGAAAAAGTTCAAGAGACGGTACCCCATTACAAAGAGGTAATCACAAATAGGAAATCACACACACACACACACACATACAGGAAAGAGAGAGAGAGAGAGAGAGAGAGAGAGAGAACTGTTGCTAAAATTTAGAGGCATCCACCAAAAACCAGATCCTCTCGCCAAAAGTTGAGATTTTTACGGCGATGATCAGGGATTTTTGAAATCCAGTACTCCAGCTGCCCTGAATATATACACATGTGGAAAGTAGAGATAAGAAATGAAAAAAAATATTTAGAGGGATTTTTGAACTGACAGGTACGTACAGATGATCACAAGAGATGGGTCTAAATGAACAGCTGGAAATAGGTTCAGATGGATATATTCTGAATATTTGGAATATCCTGAACAGCTGGTTATAATCAGAGACGAAATAACCTGAACCCTTTGAATCATTTAAAGAAATTATCTGGAACAGTTGCATAATCTAAACAGGTTGAATGAACTGACTCGTTTGAATGGACTAACCAGGTGAAACACAATGAACAACTGGGAATAACCCTACCATATCTGACTACCCTTAACAGCTGCAGTTATGTAATTCTCTGATCCAGGCTAAGGACCACTGGACAACGGGAAGACAACAGTTGAAGCACCTGATACAACTATAACATTTAGAACGATCTGAGCAACGAAAGAGAAATCAGTTCAAGCAAAAGCTAATGCAACTGTAATGACAGAAGACGGATCGAAAAGAAACCTGAGAAACAGGAAAATTTTTAAACTGCCCGAGTTCTAAAGAAGTTAGAGCTTAGTTGCGTTTAGAAAGCTGGAACGGAAGGGGATGGGATAGACAGCCATAGCCCTAGAGATATGGGGGAGCCTAGAGCAGGTCCTGGGGGGGTCAGACAGATGTATCGATCACATCCACGGGTTAGGAAGCCGCGAATCGCTCACACACAGAGAGAGCACCGGGCAGGGTTAGGCCGGGCCGGGCTCGAGCGATACAATCTGTAGCGATTGATTGTGAGGCGAGAGAGGGGCGTCCACTTGGGGGCCAGAGGACAAGCGCTGGCCTGACAGGGTACAAATTGTATTTAGATGGTGTCCTCGACAAACACAGAGGGCCCGGTGTTGGCTGGCAACGGTGGCTGTACGTGGCAGGTGTACGTAGTCATGGTGTTGGCAACGATGGCTGTCCGTGGCAGGTATACCGGGGCATGATGGTCGTGCGTGGTGGATTCACAAACCGTCGTGCCGGCGACGATGGTCGTCCATGGCAGTCGTACAGGGCTTTAAGCCGTCAACGACTGGTCCACGACACACGCAGGATTCGGACCCATGGGGGCCCGTGCTGATATGGTCAGTAACGCTGACTTCTATACCATTCGCGTGCGTGTGCGTGTGTGTGTATATGTGGATTAATGTGTTTGTATGCTTTTGTATGCGAGTGTCTGTATGTCTGTATGTATTCCGAACGATAATCCATGGTGCGTACTGTACGGAACAAAGCTCGCCTCCAACAATACGAATAGTAACAATACCATAACAAAATCACTGGACCATTAAATTACACATTACCACACTAGGTGCAGCGGTTTCCCGCCCTCGTCATCGCCCGGCACACCTGTTGAAAATCATTATTCACCACAAACTATCACATATTTCTATTGCCTGGGTTACAGTTATTCATTTTCATTCTATATATAACCCAGTACCTTATATATCTTTAATGCAACATTCGTATAAATCTTATAAATTCGTTCCTGGGAAGTTGTCATTTCTCTAAACCACGTAAGGAAAGGTGTGGGAGTCTGTCGTCGTTCAAATGGTTGTCTGGCCTGTGGGAAGGTAACCTCCTTCCTCTATCGTGATAAAGTGCGGCTGTCGGACCCACGGAGAGACTGTGTCTCCTCCGATACGAACGTATTTCATCAATTCACACCAATAAATTTTGAAGGTGATGTTCCTATTAGTCTTGTTTGGTCATCAACCGACCATGTATACGTTATTTGTTTATGGACAAATATATGTCAGCTTGTTTGTATGTTTCTATGTCTGTCTTTCTTTCTGTATCTATAGTATGCGTGTAACAATATGGAAAGTAGTAATGCACTGAAGGAATGATACCCAGATATTTCATGTTAGGTATAAACTGTTTGAAGACGTCCTCAATACCTTTCCTTTATAACTCATCTCGGTAGACTTGGTTCCTGCAATGCGTCATGAATTATGGAGTGCTAAAGGTATCAAATAATTCACCAATAACGGTCTATTTACAGGCATGAGAGCTTTCGAGGTCATTTTCAGGCTCCTTCTCCTTCTGTTGTTATTCTCTCGCATTTATCATTCAGTTTTTTCCTCCCAATTCTCTTCCTCTTTTTCAATTTTTGATCGTGTCATCTTCTTGCCTTCAACTTCCTATATAATGCTCCTTTCTCTTATTCATTTTTGTAGATTTTCGCCTCTCCAGCGTTTAGCTATTGTTACTTCTTCCTCATCTCTCAGTCTTCTCCCTTCTTTCTTGCTCATTTACTCCCCTTCTTCTGCTCCAAGGGAAGCCATCGGAGTGCTTCTTGGAAGTGTTGTCCTGTCCTTCGTGAAGCTTTTCACCCGCAATGGCTTTGACAGAGGGACCTGTGACTGCAGGAGACAGGTGGGGGGAGCCCTTAAGGTCTGTGTTGAGAGGCCTGCATGAGACACTGGTGAGAGGAAGGGAGAGAGAGAGAGAGAGAGAGAGAGAGAGAGAGAGAGAGAGAGAGAGAGAGAGAGAGAGAGAGAGAG
>JAYMFT010295612.1:0-10309 GCA_038088735.1 Panulirus argus | reverse complement strand
TTCCCCGCTGAATCTATGTTCCATTTCATGACATGGGACCCAACCCGACTCTCTCTCTCTCTCTCTCTCTCTCTCTCTCTCTCTCTCTCTCTTTCCCTTGTAACACATTAGGTGTTCCAAACACCTCTCGCAACGGCTTCTTGTTCCTTTTGTCTGACTTGTTATTTTGGCATAGTGGTGGGAAGTATCCAGAGATGTGAAAAAAAATAAGTCGGGAAAATAAAAATATATAAAATTAAGAGTTTGTTTTCGGTGTCCTTTTTATCTTGTTTTGTCTTGAGTAACAGAATTATCTTACCAGTGGTAACCTTAACATTGGGGACCTCATCTGTGGTTACCTTACCAGTTGCTACCTTATCAGTGGCTATCTTACCAGTGGTTACCTTACCCGTGGATCAACTTCAGATGGTAGGGTTAAAGTGACATGGTCCCCATCCTGGTCAGGAATGGAGGGTGTGTCTCCACCCTTCTAAAAATCCTGTATTCGCCCCTGTAACTGAAATGATGTGTCCTTCAGTAGCTTGAAGTCCGAACAGTAACCCGTGATGCATTCTGTATAACGTTTTGATTAACAGCAAATTAGCGGAATTTTCGGAAGCACCTAATAATATTTGTTTAAGTTATCCATATCATACCCCAGGGATATTAGGTTTTCTATGAATGATTATTATAGAAGATGATATTTTTAGGAGAATCTAAAGTAAATATTGTATGTTCTACAAAATAGAGGTATCCTGAATGTCTTATACTTTAGCCTCTATCTCTCAGCAAATGCATTTTCATATAATTAAGTAGAAGTGTAATTATTCTTACGCTCCGGTGTGTAGGGTATAAACATCAGATGTAAAGGAATCTCTCGTTAATGACCACAGACACTTGGTTTAGTATAAGGAGAACGAAAAGATGCAGCAGTAGGCATGGACTGTTTGGTCCACATAACCATCGGTATGGTAAACCATAGAGCTTGGAGAAAAGCTATGATGATTGGTAGATAGATTACGAAATTTCAACTGTAATGGATTTTGTAGAGATTTGCTGGTGGATGGCTGGAATGATTGTGGGTCAGCAGCATGAGAGGCCCAGGAAGGATCAGGAGTAGGTAAATCCTGGAAGTAAGCAGAGATCCGATCCTGCGTCACGTAGGTCGATGTAAACTTCCAGGGGCCTGAGACTTGTACGCTGCCGTCATCCACGTCTCTCCAAGCTAAGACCGAGTCCTTCTTGCAAGTACTGACACCATTCTCCTCTAAAATGCTCATCCCTTACCTTTCTTGAGAATCTTAACTACTAAGGAGGGAGTGAGAGGTCGAATTCTTGATACAATGAGCTCTGGATATGCTTCAAGGAATAAATCTTTCGTTTCAGTTCATCTTGTGACCTCTGTTTTGCATGGTCTCATGAGCTTGTACTTTGGAATTTGATCATGTCATTAGTGTTGGGTAGGAGTAGTCAATAACAGACCTGTCGGCGTGAGTGGAGTGTCCTGAGAACCTGGCTGTTGGCCCCAGTCATTTTACGGTCATTAGATTCATCTTGCTTCTTGTTCTTTCTTTTATACAGTTTGTGCTTATCAAAATTTCTCCTTTTGTCATTCCATACCCACAAATGTTTACAATACGAGTATAGCTCCCATTCAAGATATATATTTTCCTCTATTACTAGATCCTCATTACCAAAGCAGTGCATTTGGCTTTGCAACAGAGGTTTCGTTAGTTCAAGATCAAGGCACCTTATATTGACAATGTAAAGAGGAGTCTGTGCACTGACCAGGCCATGACTTCCACAGCTAACAAGAACTAAGTGCGTCCGCATAACTAGGGAAACGGGTAGTATCAGGTTAGGGTAGTCTTAACGAGTTCCTCCAATACGGTGTCAAACAGAGTCAGAATTGAAACTCCTCCCTGAGTTGTCCCATGATGTAATATGTCACACAGCGAAAAAATAAGAAAGTGAGACTGTCTAAACTCGCTCACTTCACCTAACCTGGGGTCAGGTACTGTGTTAGCACACTTCCAAACATAGAGTGGTTTACCCATAACGTAAGGCAAGTAAATAAGGTTTTAAAATTAGCTAAGCTGTTCCCTTACAGCACCCGAGTATTTTTAAGTTTAAAATACGTGATCATGTCTTAAGCAGGGGTAGTGTCTGGACTTGCCTTCCTCACTGTAGTAAGCTAAGTGAACATGAAGGGGTGATCCGTATTGTTCAGATGAGTAGATGTGGGAAAAGTTCCTCCTGTCGACGTGCACATGATGACAGAGAGAAACGCTACGTTTTTGTACCCAGTAGTCACTTCCTCTCAGAGCAAAGAAGGTCAGTATGAGGTCACAGTATTATAGTCTCTGGTCTATATATTCTTTAGGTATTAGGTAAAGTCTTTAGAAAGAAATGTGCTGTGATATCTTTAAAGTTTCCCCTGATTTTCTCCTTTATCTTTTTTACCTAGGATAAAACCGTTAACCTCTTACAAAAATTGTGGTCCACAGGCCAAGCATGTGCTCCTTAATGGTCCACATGCAAAAAGAAAAGAAAAATGATTGAGAACACCGGATGGGAACACGATCGGATTTTCTCGCATACATGCAAATGTGGCGTCACTCTCAAGGCATGGTATTAAGATTTAAGGTAAACATCGGCTGGTAAGGCAGGTCCGTTGAGATTTTACGTAGATTTTACTGACTTACCTCAAATCTCTGTGATATACTCGAATTATACTAACGTCTGGGACTTGGTCAGGTATGCGAAGGAATTCGTTCGAGTATATTTGAGCGTAAATAACGCCTTAGAGTGGACTTCAAATAGTGACCGTAGCAATCATATACTTTTCAAATATCATAAATAACGTTAGTATCTGTTGCCAGGGAAGAGTTTAGTGAGGTTTCCGTCGGTTCGGTTGATTTTTTTTTTACTTGGATTTACATTAATTAACTCGCATTTTCCCTGATATTCATAACCCTCACCACTATCGCCTTGTTTGGTACTGTAGAATAAGATAAAAAGTAATACACCCAGTCATGTTCCTCAACATTTATTTTGTTCTCTGAACACTCCACTACTGTTGTAAACAAAATCATTCGGTATTATTACTGTTTCGGACATCCAGCGAATTTTGGGATTTTATGTCTTGGAATCAGTAGGTTAGGTAATTCAAGACCCTTTTCTTTCACACCATCTCTACCGTAACTGAAATTACGATGCTTTTGTATGGAAAATCATAGTATTTTTCCTAAATCCTTTGTTTACGGTCGACAGAGCTCCTGTGTGATCTTTTGTTGTTTGGTAGGCTGCAGTACGCATGTGGATTTGTTCTCTGGACATTATTTGGTCGGTATGTATTCGCAGCCCTGCGCTTGAAGCTGAAATCATTTTCACCATATCCCTGTGACGACGGCTGTGATTTTTACTGCTTCGAGACCATCGCAAGAATTCGTATTGAAAATTGCTGTAAAAACGGCAAAGTGAGGAAATTTCCTAAAGAACCCGGTGTCCTTCCTTACTGGAGTGAATTGTATTAAGTGTAACCAGCGTTGCAGTGACCGAACTAACAAACATATTTGGCTTTCTGTCAGAATAATTATTACTGTGTAAGGAGTCACATTTGTCGATGATGCACATCTGGGGCTGTGGAAACTGATTTTATTTGTTAATCATTGGCTCTATAAGGTCTAGAATCATTATACCGTCGTCAAGTGTGTGAATCTGTTTCCCAGTGCGATTGTCGACTGCTTCAGCCTCTGTTCGGAAGTGACGGAATAATGGTTTGACCATTAACAGCCAGCAGGAAGCCCAAGTATCGCTGTAGAAATCGACGAGTCTCAATGTGGAAAGAAGGTGTAGGTGAGCAATCAGTGGTCAGAGTGACATCTGGTGTTTGGTGGCAGTAAGAGGCCGTTCAAGGAGTTTAACGTTATTCCTCTCACAAGAACCTGTTGTCAGTAAACGCGTTGGTGCTGACAGTGATTCCTCTAATCAAGCAGTATATACGGTCTGGGAGTGACCAGCGCGCATCCGACAACCTGATGGACCACCGATACGACCACACTGTGATTAACCACTCCGGGATTTTTTTATTAATCCGCATAACTCCAGTATCCACAAGCAGAATATTGTGGAGGGACATGAAGGGATGGGTGAAGCGGCCTGGCAACAAGGCGGTACTTGGCGTGTTATTTGCTCGTTACATAGTCCAGCGAGGACTTCCTCACTGCCTGAAAGCTCTACCACCCACAGTCCGGGAAACAGCGGCCAGTGCGACTTGTGGCTGACGAGGAGGAGAAAGAGGAGGACCACGGTGACCACAACTCTGTGTCTAACGAGTGTAATTAAGGTAAGCGCACCTGTGCATACGTTAGGCTAGGTTAGGTTAGGCCCTCGTTAGGTTAGGTCTGTTAGGTTTGGTGTAGCTGAATTTTTTTCGGTAGTTTTTGGTGTCTTGAACGATCCTGACCTTCATTTCTATTGGAAATCACTACTTTTTGTGAGTTTCCCCACCCAAAAATTCCGGTTCCCACTGGGGGCTCCCCGTAATTGTTGGAGAAAGAGTGTGTGGGTGGGGTAGATATATCTCAAAAGATAGTGATTTACGGTAGAAGTGAAGGTCAGAATCGATCAAAACACGCACACACACACACACACACACAATGGAAAACGTTATTTCAGCTTTCAAACAGGTGGATGTCCGATACGATGGTTTTGTCAATTATTCAATATCTGCGTTTTCAAGCATGATTTACCGAAAACGTCTAGCCACTTTCAGTAATAACAGGCTTCGTTGAAATTAGGTTAGTTCCGTATTTGTAATGGTAACATGGTTTTGGACATGTCTACTGTTTGTCTCTTTTTTTTTTTTTCTTACCCAGTTTCCTTAAGCACATACCAGATGAGTCTAAGTCGTTGCTGCTCTTCGGTACTTTATGATATGTGAAGATTCGTCGCGCCTTATTTTGTGCCAACTGCAGCTTTAGGATCGTGACATGTAAAAGAGGTGTAAGGGGTCATGGGGAGTACGTCATGGTGGAAAAGAATCGCATCCTTTACTAGATATATTTGTTGCCTCCCCTGTAGCTGCCAGAGTTAATGCAGGTTAGTCAGGGATTGTTTTAATATGTTCAAATTTTGTTAAATAATTCAGTCATCAAGCCTCATGCTATCAGCGTGTGGCTCAGGTTATATCTTAGTTTTGCTCTGATTCATCGTCTGGTTTCCCGGTGCTACTATAGTATGCGGTCTACCACGGTATCAAACACTATAGAATGCGGTTTACCTCATTTACTACCTAACTTAACCTAACATAACCTAGGTTAGGTTAGGTAGTAAATGAGGTAGACCGCATGCTATAGTAGCACCGGTTCCCCTGTATGGTTCTGTCGCTGGGTTTTATGCTCTCTAGAGCTACGTTGGTGAACCTGTTTATGTTTGTATCAGTTTTCTAGGCTTTTCCGAAGTTGCTGAGTGTGGACGCCTCTCACTGTACCTTATGAATGGTTGTGTTCGAGAATTGTGTTGTTAGAGACTAATATCTGAGTGGCGTCGTCTGCATTGGAGATGGCCATGCTCATCTTCCCGAGTGGAGGGGCAATATGTAGGTTGTGAGCAGCTTTGATGACAGGTCGATGCCTTTGCGGAACCCTTTGTAAAGGTTATATAAATTTTGATGATGTTAGTTGACGGTGTGTGAAGTGTTACGTTGGTTAAGAAAAGTACATAGTGGTATCTCGATGAAATCTTGCAGACCTGCTGACCATACTGTAGACCTCGTCCACACTTTGACGAAGGATTTCCTCATTTCTCGTAGTATAAATGTGCAGTTTTTTCTAGATCTCTGGCAAATGCAATTCTTTTGTCTGCAGTGATCGTGATTGCAGTAAAGCCATACTGATTCTGGCCAGATTTTTTTTCTTTTTTTTTGCAGGCGTCCTTTTTTTATCTACATAAGAACATAAGTGAGGACACTGCAAGAGGCCTGTTGGCCCATGCTAGGCAGGTCCTAAGTCTGTCCACCCTACAAACAACCGACTGATCCCATAAACACATCCAACTTTCGTTTAAAGCTACCTAAAAACCTAGCTTCCACTACTGTACCTGGCAACTTATTCCATAGATCTACTACCCTATTCCCGAACCAATATTTACCCACATCCGACCTAAATGTATTTTCTTTTTTTTTCTGATTTGTATCCATTACTTCTTATTTTATCCGATGGCGATATTCTAAGAACTTTATTCATGTTACCTTTATCAATGCTCTTAACTCATTTAAAAACTTCTATCATATCCCCTTTAGCCTTCCTCCTAAATGAGTGTAAATTCAGCCTTTTTAACCTTTCTTCATTAAAGAGGTTTCTAATTCCAGGGATCATTTTGTCATTCGCCTTTGTACTCTCTTTCCACAATCTCTATATGAGCTGCATAATATGGAACCTAAAACTGTACCGCATAATCCAAATGTGGTCTCACCAACTCAAGATAAATCTGCAATAATACTCTAGGAGTTTTATTGCTAACACTCCTATTAATGAACCGTAACATCCAATTAGCATTATTACGCACAGTAACACATTGTTGCCGCGGCTTAAGATCTTTGCTCACCAGTACTCCTAAATCTCTTTCGCATTCTGTTTTACCAGTAGTAATATTGTCCGGTTTGTAATTACTGTTACTGTCTTTACCCACAATAAGTATTTTGCATTTATCTATATTGAATTCCATTTTGCACGTACCCGCCCACTCTGATAAGAATCTATCTAAGTCCCTCTGCAGTTTCACTGAATCTTCAACTGAGTTTATTACGGCCTGCATTTTTGTATCATCGGCAAATATGCTTAAGTCGCTAGTTATTTCCATATCCAAATCATTAATATATATAACGAACAAGAGCGGTCCCAACACTCACCCCTGAGGAATTCCACTGGCTGCACTGCCCTAGTCCGATGCAACTCTGTCGATGCGTACCCTCTGTTCTCTGTCATTGAGTCACTCCCTAATCCAGTTGAATACACAACCCCCTTCGTAAACCCATGTTGTGAATCCCTAATGAGATCATGTTTCTCCAAGAGTTCCCGTATTTTGTCTGCTATAATTGATCCAGGGAATTTTCCCACAATAGATGTTAAGCTGATAGGACGATAATTAGATGCAATGGATATATCCCCGTTCTTTAAATGGGAACATTTGCTGTTCTCCATTGCCTATGAAGTACGCCTGATTCCAGAGATTGTTTAAACATATCTAAAAGCGGAACACTTACTTCCTCCTTACATTTTTTCAAGACCCTCGCATAAATGCCATCTGGCCCAGAACTCTTGTTTACTTTTAATCGTTCTATTTGTTTCAAAATATCATATTCATTTATTTCTGTATCGCATAGCTTCCCGCTTTCGTCCCCCTTGTAAATATGCTGTGGAACCGGAATGTTTGTATTCTCCTCGTGCGTAAATAATGATACGAAGTGATGATTGAAAACACACACATCTCTATCTCACCATCAACTAATCTAACAGATTGCGGTCTGATAGGTCTAATTTTCTTCCTAACCTTCGTTCTGTACATTTGAAAAAATATTTTGGCATTGTTTTTTCTTCGTTAGCTATCTTAATTTCGTAATTTCTCTTAGTCTTCCTAGTCTCTGATTTTACCATTCTCTTAATTTGCGTTAGTTGATCAGTAAACTGTGTTTCTCCCTGTTTTGCCTTGTTGTACAAGCCCTTCTTCTGCCCTATGAGGTGTTTTAATCTATCATTCAGCCATTTTGGGTCATTATTGTTAGTCCTATATTGCCTATATGGAATACTCAATTCTTGTCCAATTTTGATTGTCACCTGGAACCTTTCTACGGAAACTTCCACGCTGTTAATGGTCTTTCCTGCCTCACCCACACTTGACCTGACACTACCACTAAGCTGATCTAAGTCACGTGATTGACCTGATCCCACACCGTCTGACATCACCCTACCTTCATTTAGTCGCACCCAATCAACAAAAGCAGGCTATCTACGTAGCCCCGCAAAGGTGGCTTTACGAAAGTCGGGAACGAACATTTTATTTTCCTTCCTGTTCACATCCTTCATTATATTGAATCCTATTTCCTTGTGGTCACTGTTATCTAACTGTCCTCCCACCTCAACTTCATCTATGAGGCTGTTTGCATTTGTCAGTAACAAATCTAAAAACTTATCACCCCTGGTCCCCTCGGAAATGTGCTGTGTTAGAAAACAATCTCGAAGTGTCTCCATAAATTTCTCTGACTCAGCATCTCCTGAATTATCTTCCCAGGTAATTGTACTGAAGTTGGAGTCACCATGAAAACCTACATACATTTTGATCACAATCCCTCCTAATTTCGTCCCATCTAATCTTAACCTTGCATTTATTGACTGAAATATATCACCATTAAATGGTTATTGTGCGTGTGTGTGTAAATCATTCATTATGCCAAATGTGTAAACTGGGCTGACGAGTGAACACAGGGGAGAGTTTCTGAGTGTTATTCTTCTACCGTTTCGGCTTGAGCTGAAGCCTTCTTCAGAGAAACTGGGTAAGATCATGGATGCAAATCAGTATATTCCTGCAAGAGTGCTGTCTCGCCAGAAGCCGCTCAGCGTCCCTCATTCTCAGCTGGCCTTGCTCCTCATTCCTCCTCCGTGTTCCCCTGCTTTCTACGACCCTTTTGTGTCACTTATGGAAATATCTGTTATTGTTTTCCTCTCTTATCAAATTAAAAAACACCATTAACATGAATGAAGGATTATATGAATTAGATAATATATTGATATAATGTCTGCTGAAATGTGGCAAAATTGAGAAAGCAGTAGCTGACCAGACGTCCTTTGCCAGGTAGAGGGACGGGTCACTTTACCGTTCTGGTCAACCTTATCATGTTTCTCAGATCAGCTGTTCCTTGTTTCCTCATCTGTGGTAAAATCTATTTTTATGGATTTTCTCTCCTTCATATTGACTCTGTATCTTAGAAAATGGCTTGAAATACAGTCGATAGCTTAGAGCTTCTGCCTTTATTTTTCCAGCGAGTTTACTCATATCATTGTTTCATACGTGTATGTGATTTATTACAAAAGCATATAGGAGAAAGAAATCTACCCCCGTACTACCCGCGTGTCGTAGAAGACGAATAAAGGGGGAAGGAGCGGGGGAGCTGCAAACCCTCCCTTACTAGTATTTCAATTTTCTAAAAGAGGAAACAGAAGAATGAGCCAGGCGGTGAGTGCTCATCCTCCTCGAAGCCTCATATTAAGGTGCCTGAGTGTGTGTGGATGTAATCAAGATGAAAAGAGTAAAGATAGGTAGCGTGTTTGAGAAAACAAACCTAGATGTTCTGGCTCTGAGTAAACGAAACTCAAGGGTAAAGAGGAAGAATGATGTGGAAATAGCTTTCGAGTAAAGGAAAAGGGTTGGCAAGAGTAGCACTACACCTGATGCAGGAGTTCTGAGAGTATGTGACAGAGTTTAAGAAAGTAGATTGTAGATTGATTTGGGTAACACTGGAAGTGGATGGCGAGAGATGAGCGATTATTGGTGCTTATGCACCTAGCCATGTAAAGAAAGATCATGTGAGGCAAGCATTTTGGGGACAGCTGAGTGAGATTGTCAGCAGTTTTAGTGCACGACACCGGGAATTAGTGATGGGTAATTTAAATGAGAAGGTAAGTAATGTGGCAGTTGAAGGTATAATTGGTTCCCATGGGGCTTTCAGTGTTATGAATGGAAATGGTGAAGAGCTTGTCGAGTTGTGTGCCGAGAAAAAGATTGGTGATTGGGGATACCTGGCTTAAGAAGAGAGATATACCCAAATATACGTATGTGAATGGGACAGATGATCAACGGGCATTATAAGCTTGCGTATTAATTGATACGCGTGTAAAAGAGAGGCCTTACAATATAAATGTGCTGAGCGGGGCAGCTGGTAGGATGTCTGATCACTATCATCTGGAGACGATAGCGAATATTTGTAGAGATCTTGGAAAAAGAAAAAAAAAAAAAAGTCGGGAAAAGAAAGTAATGAGAGTAACTGAGCTTGGAAAGTAGACTTGTGTGAAGAAATATCAGGAGAGATTGGGTGTAGAATGGCAAAAGGTGAGAGCAAATGAAGTGAGGGGAGAAGATGAGTAATAAGGAATTCTTTTGGGAGAAACTTAGTAACAATTTGCAGTAATAATGATGTATGTATCTTTAATGGCAGCCTAGATGAAGACCTTAGAGTGGGGAAACCCACAACTACTCTTGGTACACTGGTGGATTATGTTATAGGATCACCAATAATGCTGAAAAATGTACAGGAATTTAGAATATTAGACTA
>JAYMFT010295601.1:0-10309 GCA_038088735.1 Panulirus argus | reverse complement strand
GGAGAGAGAGAGAGAGAGAGAGAGGGAGAGAGAGAGAGAGAGAGAGAGAGAGAGAGAGGCACTTAAAGAGAATGAGCAAACAATGCAGAAAAAATATAGCTCACTCAAGCCAGCTATATAAAACGATAACTTACAGAATGATTGATAAAATGAGAGACATTGCCACACTTTGCAGCATCAACAGTGTATGGGTTCTGGTCACCTTTGTTGTAATCCAGGTCAAACAAATAAGTGCAACCTTGAGCATCTGTGGAAAAGTACATTTTACTTAAATCTTTATGTAAGATAATGAATACAAATATCTCCAACAATCCATCACATTTTTAATAACATCAATGCACAAGCCCAATAACTATAACAGGAACTGGCATGAGCTGAAAATCCTATGTCAGTTACAATCAGTTTCTTCTGCAAGAATGCTCTTTTTCATATCAATTCCCTTCTCTCCTCCCTTTTCTCTTCAACATGAACTTAACAAACCAAAGATGCTTCAACCATATCTTAGATATGTGTCACTGTTTTAAAGCTGTACCATGCAAATTAACCTCTGCATGTTGTACAAATGTAAATTAAAGTTAAGTGAAAACAACTTTGATCTTTGCATGATACAGATCTAATTTCAGAGTCACAAGGATCTTATCTGGAAGTTATGTGAAATAACTAACCCCTTGCATGGGTGATAATGTTATTAGTAAATTGGTGTGAGAGAATGTCTCTCCTGAGCCAAAGCTGTGGAAAGAGATAGGGCAGCATGAATGAGTGAAACCCAGCTCATATTCTCCACAATTGGTGTAAAATATAAATACGTGAGTAAACTCATGTTCACAGGACCCAAGCACTGCAAAAGCAAGGTTTAACATCTATAATCTGTAATTCCTTTCAGCACTTTGGCCTGTTTCATCATATAGTAACTGTTGTATTTCTGTTTAGTTTGCAAACTATAAGGGAGAAAGAATACTTCCCACGTATTCCCTGCATGTCATAGAATGCGACTAAAAGGGCAAACATATGGATAATGATTAGAAGAAATAAAATATTTACATGCTGTTATTTATATCACTGACCATATATCTTCCCCCTGCGCTCTGCCTCCTCTGACGTGATGATTTCCCCAACATACTCTGTGACTAGGGAGTCCTTTTTTATATTTTCTATCGTTTTTACACCCCAACCTCGTCCGTTGTCAGTGCGGAAGATACACAAGCTAACAGTCCTGCCCTTCTGCACTACTCGATTCTGACAGTTGGAGCCACACTTACAACGCTTATTGCATTCATAAATTGGAGTACCCAACGATACCTGGGAGAAATATCAATCAATTATTAACTTTTTCAAAAGTAAATATAAATTTTTCAAAATAAATATGTAAGAAGGATGTAGAACAAAGCAAATAACATTTCACACTCCTGTATGTCACACATTTCCTTGAATAAGAAAAGCAGTTTCTAGGATGTGTAAATCAAATATGTGAGAGCATCATTTAGTCCCTATGATACAGTTATGATCCCAGCTTAGCAAAAAAATACAAATAAATCAAAGGGAAAGAAGAAAAAGACACTACACAGGTACAGTTATGTGGTAATCATTAATAAGTGTTCACAGTTATCAGATCTTATCATGAACCTCACTCTACTTCAATGTAAACAATCAATCTTCACTCTATACTCTGTCAGTTACATAGATTAAACAAAAAGAACTAGGCAATCAAGACTAAAACAAACATAAGAAAATGATGCTCATAGTATTAACATATTTTCCCTCCACATTCAATAATTTCAGAGATTATTATATATCTTAATACTTGAAGATTCAAGGGTCATCTGATTTTTTCATTACTGTGATCATAAGGAACAGCTGCCCTGAAGATGTCTTGAGAAAAAGATGAAAGCTTGGCATTTCTGTCTCCAATGGGTTTATTTGGAAGGAACATATGTGAAAGAATTGAGAGGATAAATAGATTCTATTCATTCCATGTACATGAGAATAAACTTATGACAATAGGGACAAAGAAATATTATCATCCTTTAATACAGCAATAATAATAGAAGAGATAAGAATATGAAATGATAATTCATTTATAATCGAAGAAGAAGAAGAAGAAGAAGAAGAAGAAGAAGAAGAGGAAGAAGAAGAAGAAGAAGAAGAAGAAGAAGAAGAAGAAGAAGAAAAGAAGGAGAAGAAAAGAAGAAGAAAAGAAGAAGAAGGGGGGGGGGGGCATAATTGATAGAAGTATTAAATAAGAATATTAGACAGGGGCATTAGGTAGAAGTAGTAGGTAGGAACAATAGCTGCGTGCATCTGGTAGAAGTAGTAAGCTGGAACATTAAACATACACATAAGGTAATAGCAATTGATGGGAACATTAGGTAGGAGCCTCTAAAAACACTACACTAAAGTTGCCCTCTGCTAGAGGCCTGTTAAGGGTTAGGCACTAAAGGATAAGAAGTGGCAGTGGAGTTCACCAGTCATGGAGACTCTTTTGCTATGGCCACCCCTTAATAGATAGATAAACTGGAGATTACCTTACCTTTAATCTACCATATTTGTTATATGCAAACCAACTGTTCATCTGGTTTGGACAGCATGATTTGAAGTTAATGGCACAGTCCGTACATTCACAACCAACTACTGGGTCTGATGGTACTGTAACTCCTTCACCAGCCTGTCAAGAAACAAACTTTAAGGACACACATGATTAAATAGGACCTATGAATTCAGCGAGCTTTTATCAATGCATTAGCTAAAATGGAAAGAACAGTAACCATTTTGATAGTTTATGTGTCATAAACATGAGTACCAATTCAAGTTGTATAAGGTGAAAAGTCTTTGATGGGGATGGGGATACATGTATAATTTTTTTTCATACTTGACTGCTGTTGCCTGCATTAACAAGGTAGCACCTAAAACAGATGAAGAAAAGCAACGTTCAATCATCCATTCTTTTAGCTGTTAAGTGCAATGAACTAAAACCAGTCCCCTATCCACAACCAAGCCCCATAAACCTTTCCATGGTTTCCTCCAGTCACTTCACATGCACTGGCTCAGTCCACTAAATGGACAGAGACCCCTGTACACCACATTGTTCCAGTTCACTCTAACCCTTGCACGTCTTTCATCTTCCTGCATGTTTCGGTCCTGATCACTCTAAATCTGTTTCATTCCATCATTCCATATCCAGTTTGGTCTCCCCTTTTCTCCTTGTCCCCTCCACTTCTGATTCGTATACCATCTATATCAACCTCTCCTCGCTCATTCTCTTCATACGCCCAAACCATTTCAGCTCAACCTCTTTAGCACTCTAAACCACACTCTTCATATTACCACACTTCTCTCTCTTACCCTGATATTTCCACCTCATTTTAACAGTCAATTTAAATCATGCAAAATAACTATCTATGGTATACAAATGCACAATTTTTTCTGTAATAATACGTCCATTGAAGGATCCTTTGGTATTATGGTTTCAATTTTACCCTCAATAATCATTATGGGTTGAAAGTGGGGACAGACAAGATGAAGATTTCAAATGAGACAGAGATGATGTATGATGATGATCATTATGCTCAAGTAGGAGGGGTGGTTTCTAAAGAATGGAAGAAGTAATAATGGCCAACAGTTTATACATGAAGCTGACAGTAAGAGAGGAAAGAAAGGGGAGGAAATGTGAAAATATATGGGGCTAAGGTATAGCAGAGATGGCTTAAACACTAGGAAATGTAATTAATGAGCTAACACATGAATGGACTGCACAAGATATCTCATATCATATGGTTAATTAAATTGGTTCAATACCAATAAAATATATAAATAAAATACTCACTCTACACTCATTGATATAAATGAAATCAAAGGGTGGAAGTTCAAGATCAACATAATTTTCTACAGAAAGTTTAGCAGGATCAGAGCAGATGGTATTCATGTTACGCTCCCATAAGCGAAGCTCTGCCAGCTGCTTCTTCCGCTTGCCTTGTAACTCCTTCAAAATCTTATCTTCTACCAGCATTTTGACTATTGCATTATAACGATCTTTCTGGAAACACAAAATAAACAATAATTTGCTTATCTACCTATGCTTAGGGTGCTGCTTCATACATTCAAAGTTGAGTGAGTCAGGATGAATCTATCTATCTATCTCTCTAATGCCAGTTCCAATTAGAACTCCCTCAAGGGGGTGGCCACAGCAAATAAAGTCTCCATAACTACTAAACTCCAGTGCTGTTTCTTAGCCTTTAGTGCCTTATCCTTAACTGGCTACTGACAGTGTTTGCTGAGGCTCCAATTCAATATTCCTACTGAGTATTTCTACCTAATGCTCCTATCTACAACTTCTACATAATGTTTCTACCTAATGCTCCAACCTAAATGTTCCCACCTGCTACTTCTATCTACCGCTCCTACACTCATCAATACTACACCTATGTAATTTGAACACTCACTTTTGTCCCCCTTACATTTATACAGGGGCATGCACTATACATGCATTCTGAAAATCCTTAGGCACTTGACCAAGATCCATACATAAACTGAAAATCCTAACCAACCAATCAACAACATAGTCTCCCCCTTTCTTAAGAAATTCAATTGTCATACCTCAAGCTCATGTTGCCTTGTCACATTTCATCAGTTTTGCCAAGAAGCACTTCCAGAAATTTACTTGCCATTTTTCAATATCCAGCAACCATGATCATAAATATGAAAATGATAAAACAAGAAATTATGTAACCAATATTGTTAACAATATAGATTAATGCACTTGATCTGGGATGGTATTTAAAGCAGGATAGTACACGAACCTTACCTAAGCCCAGTTGGATGTGTGCCCTCTGTTCCCTTCCACTAACACAAATTTCTAGCCACTGACAGGCTGTGTACACAAGTATGCATATGTGCAAGCATGCAAGTGTGTCTATGCAACATATGCCATACAACTTCATTTTTACATTCAATATACTATAATAAATCTTCATCTCACCTTTCTGGCATACAAAGCCTTGTCTACCAGATCATCAATTTCCTTCTGGGTCTTCAAAACAAGAGGCTTTTGGGAAACCAGAAGTACAATGCTGTTCTGAACTGCTTCCTGACTTGGATGATTTATGTGAAATAATAGGGCCTTGCGAATCAAATGCCAGGTACTTGGATCCAATGGCATCATATGATAGAGCAATCTGGAAAAATCAGTGTGTGATAAGAAAATAAATACGGTTTTTGTAAAGTAGGAAATGGATGCACTGAACCTAACTTTTCATGATTGAGGTACTCAATAAAATAGATGACATACTGAGAATATATATAATATTGGTAAATTCTCCTTAGATATGTACCAAATCATTATAAGTCAACGAATTATAAACTGGCACCTGCTCCCTATGCCATAATGAAATTTAAATAACCAAATTAATCCTAATAACTCCTCAGATAAATATAAGAAAACAGAGTCCCTGGTGTACTTACTCATCACTTGTTGTACATTCTCGCTCCTTTAGTCTTTTCATGTAAAATTCCAATAGTATCTCCTCACATCCTGTTAGGTTTTCTGAAGGCTCCCAAGTGTTATCTTCAGGTCCATAGCCTCGCCATGATACGTTGTAAAAATACTGTCCCTATATAAAAAAGTGGAAGTATATGAGAGCATTCTTTTCAAATGCTTGTTGTTGTGTACCTTCTGCAAGGCCAGTTGGAACATTCACTGTCAAGGAAATATTACAATAAATTGGTTCTACTCAGGATGATCCCAGTGGAGCAGTGGGAACTAATTACATAAAAAGTCCTGATTCCCAAGACCACTATTCTAACATACTCGACCACCCTTTACCAAGGAGCCCTCTCACCATTAGCACTATTTCTGCCCCATTGGGGTCCTCTGATCATAATTTTGTTTCTATCATTTTCAAACAGAAACAGCCACCCCAAATTCACCACCTGAAATATCAACCCTGGTACTCTACGAGGGCTATATGATTTTCCTTGTACAGCTTTTATACTGATTGTCCATGGGAGCAGTAATAATTCAACAGCTGGGATGCCTCCAGGTGTGCTAACTGTATAGCAAAAGTCATCTTTCACAGGATGGCGTTCTGTGTCCCTTGAACTATACCTCAATATCCTGAATCTCATTCTATTTAGAATCATTGCAAAAGTATAATTCACTGAATCAACAATGCTTGGAAGGTAAATGTGAGGTTCTTCAGGAGAGCCAGTCTACAGTATAGTATCCTCAAGTGAGAAAGTGCAGGTGCTGTAATCTGAGTTTTCGGGTGTAAGTGAAAGACAGGCTTTAAGCGGCAATGTGAATAAATGTATGGTGATGAAATTTACTGGGCAGGAGCAGGGTGGGAAAAGGCAAGTTGATTTCAGTTTGAGTCTGAATGGGGAGAACCTGGGTGAGGACATACCAACAGATGGGACTCTGTAAATGGAAGCGATCAAACACAGAGTGGGTTAGGGGGATAAAGGTCTTACGTACACTAAGGAGTGTGTGGTAGGGGAGGACATTGTCCCCCCCACCCCCTTTTTTTAAGTGCAGTGAATGGTGTAACAGTCCCAACTGTGATGCATGGCAGTAAGTCTTGCACCCTAAATACAAAATGATGGAAGAAGATGGATGTGTTAGATAAGAAGCCACATAACCTTTATTCAAAAATGATATTCTCCCTTTCTCAAAATCTATTTGCTTTCATTCTAATCTACCATCTTTTTTGAAATTTCTCACCCTGTGCCTTTCATTTATCACTATTCTGTGGAACAGAGTCCTTCTCCTTCCACATCCTCTCTCCAACAAACTATATTCCTTGGGCTCTGTCAGTAATTAAATACCATTATGAGAAAAAGCAGATTTATGAACTTCAAAAACACATTTCTTGATCTGGAATTTAAGCAAACATTCTACCAAAATTCCCAGCCTTGTACTTACAAAGGGTAATACAGCTGTATTACTGTCTTATGTAATAGATTTTAAATAACCACAGATATTTAACTCCACTTCAAACCCTGAAATTTGAATATCCATAAAATGTTTTCTCACTTCTAAATCAAAACCTTAAATATAATAATTACTCACCTGACTTTTCTTGAAGGATATGATGGTTTCAACTTCATACTCTGCCTCCTCTGTTTTGCTGTCATCCTTTGGAAAGTGTTTCATTTCCTCAACATCTTTTGGTTTCCTCATATAGACATCTATCAAGCTCCTCCTAGGTCTTTTTATCAAACAAGAGGAATGTGTTTCTAACATGCTTCTATGAGCTCTTTTCTGTGATTCACCCAATCTGGTTTCCTCAATCATTTCCTTGGAATAATCTCCCTGGTCCAGGACACTTGCCAGAACTTCATCGTCATTTCCAGCCTCAGATGCTGGTGGGGTGATGCTGGCAGTTCCATTGGCCTTCACCAACACATCTGGGTGTTCATCACAACTCTTTACAGGTATATTTCAAATCTAGAAATGCATCTATCTACCTATCATTTAACCGACTCATAAAAAACTGACTAGGTAAAAACTGACAAATTCTTCTCCATACATACCAAAAGTCATGAAATACAAACACTATACACACAATTACTGAATGTTGAGCAAAGACATCGAACAGGACTTCCGCATTTGTTCAAGCTGCAAGGGTTTTTCATCAATCAATAACACTGGTCAACAAAATTTTTTCTTTTTATTGTCCCATGAACTAAAATGGATGGACCTTTTAGTACTTTTTACTCTGAATTTGAATCGGTTTTTCCAGCAGTGAGCACTATACGCTTGCCCTGCCTTTTTTGCGAAATGGTAGGAGCAGTAGGTAGGAACAAATAGGCAGGATTATCAGATAGGAACATCAGTAAAAGTAGTGGGTAAGAGCATTAGATAGTAGTAGTCATTAGGAACATTAGGTAGGGCGCCTCTGCAAACACTTTGCTAGGCTTGCCCTCTGCCAGTGGCTTGTTAAGGGAGAAGCACTAAAGGCTATGAAGCAGCACTGGAGTTCTTTAGTTATGGACACTCTGTTGCCATGGCCACCTCTTTGAGGGAGTTTCAATTGGAACAGGCATCAAAGATATAGATAGAATAGATAGACAGATAGGTCATACTGATAACAAATGCAAGGTCTCTTCAGTTTCAAGTGGGTGATGGGGTTACTCGTGACAAATACAGATTATTCATGGGCATATAGCATGAAACTTAAAAACATATCACTGATATACATAGTGGTTGGGTTAGCACAACAACATCTATACATAAATGAGAGTAATTCTGTAATGTTTGTTGTTCAGAACTTGTAAAAAAATTTTTTCTATCACTGTCATTTAAATATAGCACTCTACCACTCCTGAAATCACATTGTTCTTCCCAGTTTGATGCTCTGTGCATGCCACCACAGTTGCACTCACCACTCCTCCATTCACTTACCAAAGTACTTCAACAAACTTATATAGATATAATTTGAATGCTCACCTTTGTCCCCACTGCCTCTACACTATGGCACAATACCAATCCCCTTGTTATGACATTCTCACTTCACATAGCTCCACAACCCAAACAAACAACATCTGCCATCTTATGTCATCAAACACATTCAAAAATCCTTCAAAATACTCACTCCATCTCCTTTTTGCCTCACCTCTCTCTTAGGCTATCATTACCACTTCCCCATTAGCTCCTTTCACCAATGTACCTATATGCTGTTTTCATCACATCATTAACCATATTCCAAAACATTTTCTTTTTCTCCCTAACTTTTCCAAAGTACCAGAATACCTGAATGCTCTGGCGTGTGACTAACTGAGCCATTATGAAGTACATCATTTTCCGTCTTTAATACTGCTGGAGTTGAGACAACCCTCCCAGGTTCAGCAACTCCATGACGTTCAATTAACTTGCTGAGGAAACAACCCATTTCTTTCAGTTCACCCTCAACCTGAAATTGGATCAACCTTAGTTTTAAATGAAAGGCAAGACACCTGTCAGAATGGAGGAGCTAACAAATGATCGTAGGCAATAAATAGATATGCAAGGTGTCTTCCCTCTCATGCTTTTGAAAATAATTGGGACATGTTCATAACATATATATCAATGCAAGGTGTCTTCCCTCTCATGCTTTTGAAAATAATCCGGACATGTTCATAACATATATATCATTACTAGTGAATTCAAATATATAATTCCTTTGCATATCTGTGACAAAAGATCAAAAAACAGTATCAGAAGCATTCATACATCTGTCTATCAATCAATCTTTAATCATGAAATCCATTACTAGTTCCATGGGATAGAATAGGTACATAAAGCCTTTCACCTCACTCACACACATCCTCAAACACATATATAATATAATATCTTATTAATTCATATATCACTGAGCACAGGGGAGAAAGAATACTATCCTTTTATTTCTATGTATCGTAGAAAATGACTTAAAGGTAACTGGATTTCAGTTTCTAAAAGTAGGAACAATATCATCAGCAAAGGATATGAAATGCGACTCATGCTCACATCAATGTCAAGTGTAAGAATGAAGAAGAGGAGAGATACAAGAGGTACAAATACTGTTCCTTGAGGAACTGAGCCTTTTCCTTTGGAGGCATCAGAAATGGCACAGTTTGTGTTGTGAAATGTCAAAAAAGTTGTATAATAAATCAAATTTTTCCAGGTATTCCCACATTATGCACTTTACATCCTCTGACACTATGGTAATACTCAACAAATACTCTTGTAAGGTCCATGTAAATCACAATGGCATTCTATTTGTTCTCCTCAACCTGAACATTCTTAACACTGTGGTCAAGCAACTGAGAAAGGCAAGATCTTGATCTTGTCTTGATACCATGTTATCCTGGGTTATACAGCTTGTTCAATTTCATGAATTCAGTCAGTTTGCCTCTTTGGTCTCTCTCTGAAAGATTATAATAATGTGTCATGTTAGAGCCATTGGTCAATAGTTTTCTCGACCACTTTGCTTCCACCTTTGTGGAGAAAGGTCATGTAGTTAAGTTTCAAACTCTTGGGGATGATGCCAGAATCTTGACACTTTTTTTTTTATCCCTGGGGAAAGGGGAGAAAGAATACTTCCCATGTATTCCCTGCGTGTTATAAAAGGGGAGGGAGCGGGTGAGGGCTGGAAATCCTCCCCTCCTGTTTTACTTTTCCACAAGAAGGAACAGAGAATGGAGTCAAGTGAGGATTTTCCCTCTAAGGCTGTCCTCTGTTCATAACACTACCTTGCTCACACAGGAAATGGCGAATATGCATGGGGGCGAGCAAGTCTAAATATGTACATGTGTGTATATGTATGTGTATGTATGTATATATGTATAGATTGATATG
>JAYMFT010295590.1:0-10310 GCA_038088735.1 Panulirus argus | reverse complement strand
CTGTCTCATCAAAACGGGACTACCGGGCTAGTCCTGCCATCTTCTTACAAGCACCACACACCTAATCATACCTTGCTCATTATTATTACTTTTTTCACATAAGTACTCTTGCCAATTCCTATTTGCTCTAACAGTTATAAGCTCATGATGACAGTGTCTGTCCAATCTGTGGCCCCTAGTGCCCGGCATCATGGGGTGCTAAGAATCTCCGGGTTTCAGCCTGACTCTACTGCCAATGAGAGGGAGGGCTCTGGCAGCATTAGTACCGGCCCCTCCCACGACTTTTCCCTCTCTGTTAAAACTTTTTTTTTTTTCTATTCACTATACCAACATTCATGGTCTCTCTGGTAACCTCTCCTCAGTTGAACACAATTTGTCTATTACCTCTCCTAATATCTTACTTCTCTCTAAGACACAGTTGTCCAGTGATGTTCTCACTAGTCCCTTTTTCATATCTAACTATAATCTCCACTCACGATTCCGGTGCAAAGGTGGTGTCTGTGCTTATTTCAACATAAACAAACCTGTTGCACGTTTCAAGGACCTTGAGTCTCCAAACTTTGATGTTATGTGGCTCAAGGTCTGTCTCCCTAATACCACACTTGTCCTCTGTTTTGCTTATTGCTTTCCTAATTCTACAAATTTTATATACTTATTCGACTATCTAAACTCCTGCCACGAGACTGTGACACTATCTCACCCGAAAGCCGAGATCCTCTATCTCGGTGTTCTCAACGTTCACCATAGGGAAGGGTTGAATTCTTCCCATACGGATGGTGGAGGGATTGAAGTCCTCACGTTCTCCATTCCCAATAATTTTGAGCAAATAATTTCCCACCCTACCCACATTCCTGACCGATGTGGCTACTCTCCTAATATTCTGGATTTGTTTTTCGTCTCTACTCCATCCCGCTGTAACTGCACAATCTCGTCCCCAGTTGGTTCACCTGATCACACTCTTATAAATATATCTATTCTAAAGGCAGATATCTTCCCTTCCAGCAGCCCCTTCTAAGCGTAAATACTGGCACCTGAACAAAGCTGACTGGAATAACTTATGTAACTTTTTTTTCTGACTTTCCTTGGGTAAATTACTGTCTCTTAGGTGATGATGCTTTTGCCTCCGCCAAAAGCACATCAGAGTTTATTCCTGTGGGAATGGAAGCATTTATGCCCTATTACCCATAGACTACTTCTTCGTTCAATCCATGGTTCAACCGTTCCTCTTTTGAAGCCATTCAGGCAAGAGATCAGGCATATCGGGCATGGAAAATCTCTCCTTCCTCTGGCTCCCATTCAGCTTTTATCACTGCCCGTAATCGTTGCAAGCACGTTATCCGTGAGGCGAAGCGTTCCTTTATTCAAAGGACGTGAGATAACCTCTCCTAGTCATCCACGGATAGGTCTTTCTGGTCTTTAGAAATGGGCATCTTTAACAACTTCTGTCGCTCTACCTTCCCTTAATTTATCCGCCCTGATGGTACTATAGCTGTCTTTCCCGAAGACAAAGTAACTCTCTTTGGTTCACGTTTCTTCTCTAACTGTACCTTGGATGACTCTAACAATCCTTCACTCCCTGATGCTCCTCTAACTATTCCTATGACTCTTCCCGTAACCTCTTTTCGGACTGTCCGAAATGCACTTCTTTCACTGAACACAAGCAAAGCTTATGGACTGATGGCATTCATCCCCGTGTACTGAACTTGCTTCTGTGTTTGCTCGTCTGTTCCGTTTCTGTTTGAAAACCAAAAGCTTCATTCTCCTTGGAGACATGCTTTGATACATCCCATCCCAAAGAAGGGTGACCGTTCTGACCCCTCTATCAATCGTCCTGTTGCTTTGACATCTACCATTTCCAAAGTCTTTGAATGCCTCCACAACACCCATATCCTTAAACACCTCGAAAATCACAGTCTTCTTTCTGATCACAAGTAGAGCTTCCGAAAAGCGAGATCCACTAATGATATTCTTTCCTATCTTACTAATGTCTTGTCATCATCCCTGAAAGATTTTGGGGAGTCAAGTGTAGTTGCCCTCGACATATCTAAGGCTTTTGACAGGGTGTGGCATCGGGGTCTCATCTCGAAGCTCCCCTCTTTTGGCTTCCCTTCCTTAATTTGCTCCTTGATATCTACCTTCCTCTCCGGCCGATCTATCTCTGTGGTTGTTGATGGATCAGCCTCCCCTGTTTTCTCCATCAACAGCGGAGTCCCTCAAGGTTCTGATTTGTCACCTACACATTTTCTCCTTTTTTTCAAACGATTTCCCCTCTTCCACAAACAATCCAGTGCACTCCTACACTGATAACTCAACACTGCATTCATCCACATCCTTCAATTCTGCTCCTTCTCTCACTCGATCTGCATCTCGTCTTGACGCAGATTCCTCAATAAACTTACACTTGGACAGGATATTTCAGTGTGGTACACAAAATCTAGTTATGCTTAATGCCTCCAAGACCCAATTTCTACCCATCTCTCAATCGAAAATTCTTCACAACTCTCGTGTCTCCTTTGACTGTTCTGTAATTCCACCTTTTGACTCAATGAATATACTTGGAATCAATGTAACATCCACTCTCTTGGAAACCCTTCATTATGGGAATAGCTAAGTCTGCCTCTAAGAAAGTGGGTGTCCTGTTCAGATGTCGTAACTTCTCTTCTGAATAGTTGCTCCGTTTATACTTGGGGATAATTCGTCCTTGTGTGGAGTACTCCTCTTACATTCAGGGTGGTTTTAGCTCTGTATCCTTACTTGACAGAGTTGAGTCGATAGCGGTCCGACGTATAAACTGTCCCAGGCTAACTTCCAAACTTGACCCCCTTGACTTACGCCGCAATGTTGGTTCACTTTCCTTTTTCTATAGGTATTACTTTGGTTTCTGTTACCGAGAGCTGTCTCCTTGTGTTTCCCCACCACTAGCTAAACCACGCAATAGTCGGCAAACTGTTTTGTCATATGATTATTGTGTGGCCATCGGCATCTCAAGGATGTGCCGTTTTGATAACTGCTTCATTCCCTACGCGTCGAAGCTTTGGAACTTTCAACCTTCTCACGTCTTTCCCAATAAGTATGACCTGGCACTTTCAAAGGAAAGGTTTTTCACTTTCTCAAAAATCTGTAATTGCGCTTCCTTGTCTTTTATTCCGTTTCTTAATTCTATTTCAATTAGGTCCCGGCCTTGATGTGGACTTTTGTCCGTGACTGGAGCCTTCAACATAAAAAGAAAAATATCTTATTTTCTCTCTATCATCGCCCTGTGTTAAAGAGAAGTTCGTTCTGGACACTTGGCTGATATGAGAATCGTTGTAGCTTTTTCAACAGACGAGAAAAGATCCTCTTACATCAGCTAGAGTATCAGGAATTTGTCAGGTAGTAAGTCATCTGAGTGACTCAATGCTGGTCTTATATGGGAGGGATCCGGTGTTCCTTCTCATTGGAGACAAAACTGTATATGTATATCTTTGGCATTTACCATCTGCAAGCATTGACGGATGTTAGATTAATCTGCGGTTGGGTTAGGTACAGTAATTTGCATAAGTCAGAACATATAACATGCACGTTGTTAGTTATAAGTATTGTTCAAAACATCAAGTATAGCCACTTGAAATGCTCTGCTGAAATGAACTCTGGTTCTGGGCTGGTTCTTTCTTCCTAATCAAAACTTCGCTGCATTGAATGCAGGCGTATGATTTAGAAACTTGGAATGATACGTTCTCCAGACACATATGGTTTGGTCTTCCAGACGTCGGGGTCCCATTTGGCTAAGCTTCACTTGGAAGTGTTTAAACTTCTTGTAATAAAAACGAGTGTTGATTAAAAACTAAGTGCAGGAAATATTCATAGCTCAGGTGGTCCATCTACGCTCTAGTAAAAAAAGGAAAAAAGAAAAAAATTCTTATTTGCGCTTAAAGTATAGTTGAGTTTCAAGGATCCCACCCCACCCCCACTGCTCCGAGAACTGCCACTTTATCGACTTCTGCATCGTCCGGTGTCACTGAGCCAGCCTCTTCATTGTCAAATATTATCCATGTACTTCCTCAGCCAAACTACCTTTCTCTAAAGCTTAAAAGTCCAAGGCTGCCTCCCCTTTTCTCTATCAAATTTTAGAATATAATTTTTACCAACGTCTGCACTCCAGAGGCAGTACTGGTGCCTACTGCAGTGCAAAAACATCCGTGTTCACCTCATGAAATTTGTGTTTCCCAACACCGACCAGATTTCCTCCCATTTTCCGTGTTCCCCTTTCCCCCTTCAGCTCCTCTAACTATGTAGATCTTTTCCAACAATTTGATTTCGTGCCACGACGCGCAGCATTCTTCGCATTCACTCGCTGAAATCCTCTTTGCAGTGGATTCCAGTGCGGACTACAAAGTTTAGGCCGGCTCTACTCGCAGCGATTCTGGTGGAATCAATGTCCAGTATTTTCCCTTCCTCAGTTGTCTGAAGCAATAAACTAAACACGAACATGATTTTCTGATCGTTACAACCACTCCGCGAACAACCTAGATCTCTTTCTTACCTCTAAATCCCTTCGTTATAAATACACTATTGTTTTGTGCCTCAGGGTCTTCCAGTCACATCCTAACTTCTCAGCCTAAGCCCATCCACCCATTATTCCTCACTGTGAAAGTCTGCTTTGGAGCTTTATGATGGGCTGGTGGTCTGCCATGTGTGGCTCTTACACCTACTCAACTTACGATCAGCAATGATTCGCCGGCCAAGATCCCTAGGACCTTGTTGGCCATATAACGAAGTTAATCTTGGTTGGGATGGATTTCGACGTCCAAAATTCTACCAAGCCTTTACCCTCTTACTCATGATTTGGTTGCTCTTTGTTTTGATGCTTGTCGATTCATGGTCAAAGCATATCACCCCACGAGGCACTTCTATCTTGATTCTTACTCCATCCTCATTTCTGCTTAAAATCATTGTAGAGTTGTTAATCGTTTTCAACCAAGCTCTCATAGAAAAATAAAGTGTGTTGAGGTGACATCCTCAGTTGATAAGTCTTTTTGCCCTTTAACTGAGGACATGTCCAGTAAAGCCTGTGATTCATCTTTATTCTAAATGATCGGTCTTTACCTTGTTCTCCAAACGATAAAGCTACTCCTTCCGGTACCTTATCTTAACATACCATTTGAACCCGTTCAAACAATCGTCTTTCGCACAGCAAGGTCCACAACCGATGTCTCTTCTCTGATTCAGCTCTGGGATTCCTCACTTCAGAGCTGTGTTTAACCTTTTGTCATGTCACTTGGCAAGTCTCTGGTTTGCTGAAATATATCCTTCTGTTTTTCCGAACAATTTCCTTTGCATTTCCTCCTTCGCGGTGCTCACTGATGGATCCAGTTCCCTCTTTAATCCTGCTAACAGCGGTGTCCCTCAGGCTCTGTCCTTTCTTCTGTGTTCTTTGTCCTCTTCATAAACGATGTTTTCCGGAAGTCTATAACGCTGACGATTCTGATCTATATCTTATATATATATTTTTTCTTTCTCTTCCTGCTAGGATAATCATTCGTCTTCTTGTAATGAACATGCATGTTCCCTTCATTCGAATAAGTGCAACATCTCCAAGTGGGGAAGCAGCAACCTTATGGAAATCAACGGTGCCAAATTGTCATTTTTACATATGCTTTTTTTTTTTTTTAAATTCTACGTTTCCTACCTTGAAATTTTGAAGCACAATTCAGCCCTGTAATAAAATAATTTTTTTTAGGGTGACCATAGCTTCCATTCTATCCTGGACACCCCACACGGTGAACATTACAAAATATGCTTCCCTAAATCTGAGAGTGTTGCAGAGATGCCCCAGTTGTCTTTCACGTGAATAGCTATTCCATATCTATACGAGTCTCATTCTCTTTGGTGATGATTATTCTTTAAACATCCCAAGTAGGTCTTCTTCTATCTCTTTTTTATCCACGGCAGAATAAAAAACCAGTTGCCTTATCAACTCTTGTGTTTTCACCTGTCTTCAACCATCCTTCTTCATTCGGCATGTTGATGCTTCTCTCTCTCTGACCTACGAACTGTTACTATATCGGTCACTGTTCTCATGAGACATCTACATGTGTTCCGTTCCCTGAGACCTGGGCCCGAGGCACCTGAAAGCCTGCTTGTCACCAAAGTTTTTGTGTAAACACTAGCCACACTACGATAAGCCTTTATGATCCCAGCTTCGTTTCCCTCATAACTATGATGTGAAATTCTATTTTTTCCTTCTTCTTTTGCTCTTTCTATAACTTTTCCCTTTCAGGAGTCAAGCCTACACACGCCTGACCTCCGAATCATCTTTATTTCATTTACCTACTTTTAGTGTTAAACTTTCATAGTTTTCACTTTTTCATTAGAGATGGTTGAGATTGGGTCTTGCTTTTAAGTCCGTACCGTGTCCATTACTAGAGATAAAACCAGAGTGGTGTTCCATTAACTACTTGTGTCGCCTGCAGTGTAATATAGATATTAGGAGTGGAGTAGAAATGGATGGATATATTGTTTGGGAAATATGATATACATCTGTTATACTGCAGGCCAAAGAGGGGATTTTCTTACTTCAGGTTAAAAGCCAGGCGTTTCCAGGTCAAACCTGTTGATAAAGGACATAAATCAAGCAACATACAAACTAGAGATATGGATGCTATGATATTTGATTGTTTAGATAATGTGGAAACAATTGCATAAATTCACACTTCTCAAACTAGGAGCATGGATGACTTGTGGGTTAAAGTGTGTCTTTCAGCAATGGATGTACGACAGGTGGACGACGTAAGACAACTACGACTATGGGCCAAGTGACCCTCATGTACCTGCCATATAAAAACGACTCAAAGAATGAAACATTTGGTGAAGTTGTGGCAAGTAACAAGAGCAACCATCCTTGAAGTCACGTGTCTTGACTATAAATCCTCAATACACAACATTATAGTATTCTTTTTTTTTTTCAGTCAGCTTCTAATAGTGGTAAAGCGGCGTAAAACAATTGTGAGAATCAAAGCTGTACAGTTTCTTCCTTCCCGTCTTCAACTAAGGCCAACCAACCACACCAACGTCACATCTTATTGTTGGTTGCAGTTCTTATGATGGTTTATACCTGTCTCCCTGCCATTTCCTACTTTGCATTCACTCAGAAACAAACTTAATAGCTTAGTTGAATTTGATATGCACCGGTTAACGCTGCACGTAGGCGTCATGATAAGATAATGTTCCTCAAGAGGTACAAGGAATGATAACAATTTTCTGTGGAGAATAAAAGAAATAACAAAGCTAAAACATGGGCTATTGCCGCGTTGCTAGAATACTGAATTCCATCAACTGTGCTAATGAAGGCATTACAATTGATATGAGTCGTACTTTTGTTGACTTATTAAAAAAACATTCAGTCCAGGCTGGCTAGGGTTATGAATAATGGTGAATGGATTACAGAAAAAGAGATGGTTCATAGAAATGCGAATTCATTCAAAGGGTGTGAGAGAAAAACATCATCATAGTGACAAACAGAAAAGTTATTCTGCGTAGTAGCGTAAATTGTGGAGGATTGCTGAATGTGGCTAGATGTTCCAAGTCAGGTTTTGCAGGCTAAACGTGACTACAGCATAGGAATGCTTAGCGAGAATCCAGTGCTTTACCAGCCATTCATGTGCCGTCAGCGCGTCAGTGTGTGTTGGTAGGAGGAGGCGGTAGGCAGGGTTGTATACGGGGCTGATGCACCAAGGGGGCAACACAAAAATGTCGAGCCTCACAGTATACAGGCTCAGCAATATCTCTCTCACCACGGAGGAGACGGTCGTTAACATTACACTACTCGGCCTACGTAAACTACTGGGATATTCAGAGTTCTCTGACACTGCGCTGTTAGAATTTAGCTGCACCTTTTATAGAGACAAATATAGTTAGAAGTAGTAATAAATAGAGTAAGTAGAGAAGACCTGGCTCCGAAAAAGCCTAGTCAAAGCAAAAAGTGTTGGGTGTCTGAATACAATGGGCATGGGAAGAGATTGTCCTAGGATTATTTATGTGCCAGAAGCCGCTGGACGTGAAGGGACCTGATGTATCTGCAGATGTGGAGAATAATCAGAAGGAAACATCATTTTGTGGAGGTTAGTATGAGTTTGGCTTAAGGTATGGGATGGGAAGGAGAGTGTAGCGCTTGGAGACGGCCACCACCTGCCAACCCTGACACCAGAGAGGTCGAGGAAGGAGTGGCAATATTGATGCAGAGGCTCATCAGGAGGAAGGTCAGAGCATGAGCAACAGCGTCTTGATGGGAGAGCACAGGTGGATGGTGGCCAGTACTGGAGGGCACAGGTGGATGGTGGTCAGGACTGGAGAGCACAGGTGGATGGATGATTGCCAGGACTGGAGGGCACAAGTGGACGTTGGCCAGGGCTGGGATATGTGTGGACGCTGTATCAGTCATGGTAGACATACGAGGGGTGGGTGAGTCATGGGAGACAAAGGAGCAGTAGCAAATCATTAGAGATAGGTGGGTGGCATGTGTCGTAAACACCATATGGGTGGTAAGTATCATTAGATACTTGAGTCACGCCCTTGACGATACATCAGTGGTTTGTAAGTCATGAAACATATTTGGGTGCTGGTGTCATAGAAAATACGTGGGTCCTGTAATGGTAATGGAAGGTATATTAATGGGTGTTAAGTGTGAAGTGTACGAGTCAGGGAGGTATATGGGAAATATATGATTCATAGGAGGTTCATGGGAAGTACATCAGTCAAAGGGAGAATCATGGGAGGCACATGGGAGATGTGTGAGTCATGGGAGGTATGTAGGAGGTTTACGAGTCATGACAGGGGCATGGGAGGTGTATGAATCATGGGAGGTACAAGGGAGATGTATGACTTATGGGGGTACATCGGAAGTATATGAGTTTTAGGGGGTACATTAGAGGCACATGAATTATGGGAGCCTAAGGGAGTTCTGTGAAATGGAAGGTGTATGAGCCGTGACAGGTGATGTACACTAAACAGTCTTGTACCTCAGTAATTTGAGAAATTCACTTTATTCCCTTTTATATTTGTACATTGGCTCTATTCATGCATTCCGCTAATCCTCAGTCACGTCGCCATGACCCAGACATATATTCAAGATCCTCCTTGACTGACTAACCAGCAACACAGTCACAGCCTCAATTATATCCACTCCAGCTGCATTGCCGCAGTTCCGCTTACGTCAGGCTTTCCCCACCCCTTCTCTTTTCACCAGACCACTTGCAGTAACTTATTTTGCATACATCGATGCCCAGAGCACCCCGAAACTGTCTCCTTATCATCGAATACATTCAACAATGCTTCAAAATACTCACACCATCAACTCTTCACCTCGTATCTGCGGTTACTAATTCCACTATTTCCTCATTTGCTCTTTTCATTGACGTTCCTATTTTTTCTCTTGTCTTTATCATACTTTAACCTTCCTCAAAAATATTTCCTTCCAAAAAATGTAAATCATGAGTGCAAAACGCTTGGTACCTGTACAAGAAGTTAAACAAGCAAAAGCCTTTGGAGTGATTATCAGGAATAACCTTAGATATGGTAAATACTGCTTAGCCGTATACAATAAAGACAATAGGATGTTAGCTTTCATAGCTATGTGTTTGTTATACTCACCATTAAGGCTGATGATGAGAGCATTACATTCGCTGGTTTATGTGTGTGTGTGTGTGTGTGTGCGTGTGTGTGTGTGTGTGTGTGTGTGTGTGTGTGTGTGTGTAGCAACAGCAGTACTATAGCAGTATACTCGCAAATAAAAGGGCGTTCGTACATGTATCGCACTGCTGTATCGATGAAGACTCCTGTTTGATTTATTGATTTCTCATGTAGTTAATGAGTGCGTTATCTGAGGCCTTTGAAGGGTCACTATAATCTTTGAGGTTAAAGGTCGAAGATTAGTTTAAAAGTCTGAATCCAGTACGTGAATCCCATGCTGGATCATGTGTTGCGTTGACGCCGCTAACAGGCTTAAGACTAATCGTTCCCCACACTTGATATACCAATGGGGAGAAAGGATTAGTCCCGACTGCACCATTGTTTTCGCTGTTTTTGACGATCCTAACTCTGGTCTGTCCGATATGATTCTCATATGATATACACTTTCACAGGTTTAGTGATTCTTTTTTTCTTTTCTTTTATGTTGAAAGCTCCAGTCACGGACAATTGTCCACATCAAGGCAGAACCCTAATTGTAGTATGGAGAGAATTATTAAACGGAAAAAAAAAGACAAGTAAAGTATTTACGAATTTTTGAGAAAGTGAAATACCTGTCTTTTGAAATGGGCCAGGTCATAGCTATT
>JAYMFT010295589.1:0-23825 GCA_038088735.1 Panulirus argus | reverse complement strand
GTGAGAGAGAGGGAGAGAGAGAGAGAGAGAGAGAGAGAGAGAGAGAGAGAGAGAGAGAGAGAGAGAGAGGTAAGCCTTTGCAGTTTCCGGTGTCATGGCTCCATTAGGTGTAGTATATGGCCGGCAGGTCGCATCCAACCCATGGCCCTCGCTAATCCATCCATCCCCACCCCCTCACCCCCACCAAACGTGGGCCCGGCAAGTGGAGGGGTAAGCCCCCCACAAACCGCCGCTTCCCCCTTCAATTCTCACGAAGTCGGGAGGGAATTCCCTCCACCCGCCGCCGTTGTGAGACTTTCCCGCTCTGTGGCTTGGGTTTCCCACCCCGCCCCCCCTCCACCCTACCTCCCCTCGGTTGTAGGCTCTGTGGCAGCGGCGGCTCTACGGGAAGGCCTGGTCTGGGTTTGGGCGTAGGCTCTACGGCGATCCCCCGGCTTTCCGTGGGCGCCCATTGATTTGTTTAGCAAAGCGCTCCACGTAATCTGCTTATAAAAGTTGTGATGATTCTTCCGGGCCAGAGCGCACACCTGGGCGACCCTAACGAGGGCAGGTGCGGCCGCGGGAAAGGGGTCGATACGTCACCCTCGGTATGCTGGTCGTGCCTCCGGCTCTATGTTGGTCGGCCACGAGTCTATGCTGGTCGTGCCTCCGGCTCTATGTTGGTCGGCCACGAGTCTATGCTGGTCATGCCTCCGGCTGTATGTTGGTCGGCCACGAGTCTATGTTGGTCGAGCCTTCGACTCTATGTTGGTCGTGCCTCCGGCTCTATGTTGGTCGGCCACGAGTCTATGCTGGTCGTGCCTCCGGCTCTATGTTGGGCGGCCGCGAGTCTATGCTGGTCGTGCCTCCGGCTCAATGTTGGTCGGCAACGAGTCTATGCTGGTCGTGCCTTCGGCTCTATGTTGGGTCGTGTCTCCGACTTTATGTTGGTCGAGCCTCAGACTCTATGTTGGTCGAGCCTCCGAGTCTATGCTGGTCGGACCTCCGACTTTATGTTGGTCGTGCCTCCGGCTCTATGTTGGTCGAGCCTCAGACTCTGTGTTGGTCGAGCCTCCGAGTCTATGCTGGTCGAACCTCCGACTTTATGTTGGTCGTGCCTCCGGCTCTATGTTGGTCGAGCCTTAGACTCTGTGTTGGTCGTGCCTCCGAGTCTATGCTGGTCGAACCTCCGACTCCTCTATGCTGGGCGTTCCTCCGGCGCTATGTTGGTCGGCCGTGACTCTATGTCGTCCAGCTTCATATGCTGGCTCATGCCTGTGCTTCCCTATACGTGTCGCTGCTCCGCCTGCGTGTGTTGCTACCTCATCTGTTTCTGTTTTACCCCCTGTGTGTTTGTTACCCCGTCTGTACGTGCTGCCCCGTCTGTGTGCATTGCCTCTTCTGTACGTGCTGCCCCATCTGTGCGTGTTAACCCGTCTGTACGCGTTACCCCGTCTGTACGTGCTGCCCCGTCTGTGTGCATTGCCTCTTCTGTACGTGCTGCCCCATCTGTGCGTGTTACCCCGTCTGTACGCGTTACCCCGTCTGTACGTGCTGCCCCATGTGTACATGCTACCCCGTCTGTGTGCAGTGCCCCATCTGTTCGTGACATGTTTTCCTCCACTTGTGTCTGATGGGCAACACGTTGTCATCCGTCTTTGGCTGAGGGTTACGCCCTTTGTGTGTGTGTGTGTGTGTGTGTGTGTGTGTGTGTGTGTGTGTGTGTTTTGCCCCACGTGCCTTACCCCTTCCCTTAATGCTCCGGTAAACTGCGTTATACTCGACTCGCTTCTCGTCCAGGCCTGTGTGCCACACCCGCCTCTGGCCCGCGTTTGTTGCGTTGAACCGCTTGCGGCGTTGCTACGACTTGCTATGCCTACTACCTGCGTCGCCTAGCATTTTTTCTTTTCAGCAAATTGCCGCAGTCCGAGCCGCCAGATGTGGCAAGGGGCGGTGTTGCAGGCGTGGCAGAACAAGGAAGGTGTGCAGCAGGTGTGGCAAGGCAGAGATGGGGCGTGGTGCACAGGGCCGAGTGCGAGCATTCAAAAATATTTCCAGCTCTAGAAGGGTCGGATTTCCTGTTGTACGAGAGAGAGAGAGAGAGAGAGAGAGAGAGAGAGAGAGTATGTATACTCCAACACACAGACACACACATCCAGGAAGATGCAGGGGAAGGGTGTGGAGTGGCGTCGGGGGGTGGGCGGAGTAGGGTACCGACGCCTGGGCGACGACGTCCCCGTGTGTGTGTGTGTGTGTGTGTGTGAGGCGGTCGACGTACCCCGGCCCCAAACCCGTCGACTCCTCCCTCCCCCCCATGACACCTCCCTGACCGCCGCCACCCTCCTTTAAGGCCGCGATCTCGCAGGTTAGCACCCTAATGCCCTCTCACAATCAAGTATTATGAGAAGTTTTCCAATTAGTGTCTGTGTGAGGCGAGGAGTCGGAATCAAGTCGCGCAGTTTCCTGTCCACAGCGGAGGCAAGCGTCTCGCAGCAACAGCTTGGGGAAGGAAGGAAGGAAGGACTCATCCACAAGAATATTTCTTTTCCTCATTTTTTTTTTTTTTGGGGGGGGTGGTCTATTGGAGCATGAAGTGCCTGGTGGAGCATGAGGAGCCTGGTGGAGCATAAGGAGCTTGGTGGAGCATAAGGAGCCTGTTGGAGCATGAGGAGCCTGGTGGAGCAGTGATGTACCTGGTGGAGCATGAGGAGACCGGAAGAACATGAGGAAGCTGGTGGCGCATGAGGAGCCTGGTGGAGCACGAGGAGCCTGGTGGAGCACGAGGAGCCTGGTGGAGCGCGAGGAGCCTGGTGGAGCGCGAGGAACCCGGTGGAGCACGAGGCACCTGCTGGTGGAGCAAGGCGACCAATGAGCCAGCTTGGTGGAGGGAGCAAGACGAGTAAGTATCCCGATCAACTAACTTTGTCCTCCCGCAGTTCAGTTTACCAGAAATCAGTCTTTTTTTTTTTTTACCATTTTTGTTTTCAGAAGACCCTCTTTGCCAGTGGGTTTAGAAGGGAAAAACTTGTCAGGAAAACTTTGACAAGTGTCGCCTACACACACAGGGCTTGCTGGCTGCGAGCCGCGCGGACCACCGCCTCCGGCTACCCACGAAACCCAATATATATTACTCTCAGAGTTTTGCTGCTGGAGTCTTACTTACGACATTTACATACCCGGTGAGATGACGGCGAGTGCTGAAAGTACCACATGGTATCAGAGGCTCCAGGGCATGTCATAGGAAGGAACCGTGAGTTATGATACGGACTGCAGTACCTCACTGACCTCTATGACTGTTACAGATGGCCACAATACCTTTCCGACTTTTCCTATAGTTTGGAAAGAAGTAATGGGTTCAGATCTGTAGGACGATGGCTTGATGATCCCCTTACTTGGCTACGTGGCAGCGGAGTGGTGCAATGTCTACCCATTCAAAGGAACCTATTTCATTTCATAACGATTATCATCAGATAATCTTTCACTACCAAATCGACAAAACCTGTAGAATTCTTGAAGAGCAGCGATCTCCCTGTGTCAACATTTGTGGTTTTCCTCTCGTATCTGTGGAACTGTGAAAACCATAGAAAACATTAACTGTGAAGCAATGATAGTAAAAAACACAACTGAATGCAGTTTCGAAAACGTACCGAATCAGAGGAACAGTGAGATATGACGAGTAGTAGAAGCTTCTGTGCCTGTGACAATGATAAGACTTAGGAAGGAAGGAAGGATGGTTGGATGGGAGGAAGAAAGGAAGGAAGGAAGGAAGGAAGGAAAAAAGGAAGGAAGGAAGGAAGGAAGGAAGGAAAGAAGGAAGGAAGGAGGGAAGGAAGGAAGGAAGGAAGGAAGGAAGGAAGGAAATAAAGAAAGGAAGGAAGACCTGGCGAGCCCGCGGGCAGCGGTCTCTTCGATCAGTTCAGTGGAGACAAAAGGAAGAATACACTGTAATCCTTCAAGTAAGAACACACTGAACGCCTCTGTAGTTAGGAAGACTCTGGGAGATAATTCAGCAGCACAACAAATTTTGAGACAATAGGGATATGAGGAAATTAAGAGAACATCGCGTGGACCATGATTATAAGTCTATTATATCATATAAGAAGCAAGAGGAGGAAAAAACGGGAAGATGAACATGTACAAACCAATGCATTATACGTAGAGGATGGACCGAGTGGCACCAGTAAATAGATAAGGGCCAACTACAAGGATCTAACAACAAGGGTGAGATACAAGTAGTGTCAAAGATACAAGGTCAGGTATACGAATTGTCAAAGACACTTGAAAGGTCAGGCAAGAGCAGTCAGATGTGATGGTCAAGCAGGACCCTTCTGAATAGATAACTGGAGGGCAGGTCAGCCGAGGGGAAAAATGTCTGGGGTTGAGGAAGAGGGAGACTCGAGGACGAACATGCAAGAGGATATCAAGGAGGACATCATTAGGGACATGAGGAAAGAAAACGCTGCCAGAATAAGCCAAGTGCGAACCGTTAATAATGAATGTATGTGGGCGAAGGTTAAAGCGTAAGGAGACAGAACCAGGGACTCTGCAACAGATGATATTACAAGCTCAGGAAATGTGCTGACATCCGAGTGAGACCAAATGCTGAAGAACTTGTAAAACGGGAGACGTTAAGGTACAGATCAATAATCATATTTACACCTAGGAAGGGCCATATCCAGTCGAGGTAAGAAAAAAAAAAGAATGTAAATTTCCGAATGTGTGAAGGAAATCAACAGAAAGTTAACTCCGAGACTAACTGGAAAGAATTATGAAGACTACCTTTCGATAGGCAGTGAATTAGCTACGCCGTGATGAAGCAAAGATAAAATATCTGGTAGTATCAAAGAAAATAAAAACCGGACCAAGCGAGGAATGAGAAGAATCTACGAGGAAAAAAATATCTGGGAGGCAAAACACAAGGAAGACAGAGACACCGAGACAGTCACCATCACACTACCGTTTACATACGAGGAATATATGATGCTCGGGGCCGTAACTGTGTAAAGTTGTGTGTACAAATGTAAATCGATAAGCAGATGGGAGAAAAGATCTCGACTTTCAATTCTGCAACGGGGGAAATCGAAGCAGATATCAATGGATCCTCTACGACACAAGTTGACCAGGGAGAGTGACTTATGTCCCATCTTCCTTCAAGAGGTACACGGTAGGGTGACAAGAACTGAAAAACAGGAAGGAGAGGATGGAGGTAGTGAGTGGTCCTTCTGGAAAGAGACAACCTGAAGCTTCAGGAACCAACGGTGGGAGACGGTCCTCTCACAAAGGCACGTTATGGGGGAAGAGTGACAAGAAAAATCCAGATTGTTTTGAAAACATTTGGCAAACTCGACCAAATACCTAATGAAAACAATGAAGACTGAAGACAGGAACAGGCTCGTCCAGCAGACATAGGAAGAAAAAAAAAAATAAAACCTGCTAAGAGTACAGAAGAGCCTTTGTAATGAAGGACTGCATCAGCTGGAAACTCGGCTGGAGAAGGCCATGGATCCTCGTGAAGCCACGAAGTTTCAGAATGCCTCGAGGAAAACTTCCTGCGCCGACAGCAAGTCGCTGGAACGAACCGGGAGGCAGAGGGGCTGGTGCACCGTTAAAACTTGAACTCATTTCCGCGTGCAACATCCCGGAGAAACAAACGACACCAGTCCCTCATCCTTCTTGGGAAAGGCGAGAACAAAGCATTTCAACCACATACGCTGCCACTGTGAATACAGCACTGGAAACCGAGATGAATCCAAAACCTAAAAGGATAAACAATGAAGAACACTATACTGCACAAAGCTAGACAATTAGGAACGTATCTGCAACACGGAATGCCAGTCTGTAAGCTACAGTGTCACTGTGCTACATCTGGTCTATGACTTGCCGGAAGGAATCATATGTAAATAGATGCTTAGTAAACTTAAGAAGAAATCTGCAAAGACTCCTCCGACGAGTTCCAGTTTTTCTTAAGTTACGAAATTCAGTCAAGTGAATTGTTGTCGAGTGATGCGAATGGGACACGGTGAAATGAGGCCTGGTTTATGAGGAACAAACTCTCCAGGGACAGATTACAAGGATCTACGTGAGGGTTAGGACTGGGGAATATGATACCTCCTAACCTGTCGCCAGAAGTAGGAGTCTTATAGAGTAGGGAGAGTATATGTCACTCACCGCTAATATTATTACCTTCAACAACATGATTAAATGTTCAGAAAAATGATCACAGCATTACATATTAGACCCCAGCTGGAGTATTCATCATCGGGCAGATCACCCTACTTCAGGGGACATTATGATTCGCAAGAGAAGGTACGCACCGACATGTGATACAGCTTGAAGTAAGGGAAGATGAGCTTCAGGGAGGAGGAGGAGGCAACTACAAGACCTTCCCTCCGTGGAAGGGTGAAGCAGGGATGAGAGACAATTTCAAAAATTTCTAAGCTTTTTTCAAAATCGAGGCTACCGATGCTGGACAATTCTTTGAAATTACGAGAAGATACGTGTAGGACATAGCCAGTAACTAAGCCGGACAAAGGCACAAAAGGATGTGAGTGAATACTTTTATAACGAGGTCGATTAAATGGAACGAGTCAAATGAGTGAGCAATGATAAAAAAGGAGCAATTAAACAAAGCAAGAACGATGGGAAAAGAATGGTTCAAGACAGGGCCTCATGAGTGAGTAACACTCCCTCCCTCCGTGCCAGATGCAAAAGTCTGGCGAACACACACACACACACACACACACACACTGGGATTGGTCAGTACTCACCAGGCTTTTCTCTTTGGGGTCGAGGCTGGAACACCTGCAGCATTCCTTCCCCAGGGCTCCTGGCCGCAGAACCCACGGCCAGCAGCCGTGACAGGAGGATGTCATTGTCGTCAACGCCTGCCTCATCGTCCATTTCCTGTGGGGCCGGGATAGAAGCAGAAGGGAGACAGCTTTAGTGAGAGGGTCGTATTGCAAATATTTTTATGGGTAGTAAAACGGCTCCCGTGTAGCTTATGTGTAACCTTATTTTCTGAAAGTGAGTTAAGACGACAATAGGTCCGTGAAGCTGAGGAAGATCTTTAATCATTCCTGAAGAGAGAGGTTGACAGTGTTAAAGATTCCTGACACTAAAAAGGTGAACGTGTAAGAGATCTCCGAGTCTGAAGTGGACAGTGTCAAAAATGCCTGTAAATGATTCATTGACAAAGACTCCTTCAGGGCTGGTCAGATTCAAAGATTCCTGAAAACTGAGGACGAAAATATCTTTCCCGAATATCTTTCCAGCGTGTTACCAGTAAACAACGTCAGCGAGGGGATTAAACGTGTTCTTAAGTTATCAATATTCAAGGCCGTTTTAGCTCAACCTCAGTCACACTCTGTGATGGGGCACCCGGGTCCCTATACACGACGTAAAACACTTTTAAGGGCCAAGAACTTGTGATCATTTTCAGTCCAATTACCATCAATACTATTCAGTATCTGGAGGGGAAATGACTCGTCCCGTGCGAACTCTGTTCAGAAGTGAGGTTCATGGTGTTGGCTGTGTGTGCTTTTCATGCAAGGCGAGTGAAGAGCAACTGAATGGTACGTGCTGGGTGTCTTCATTGCGGTAGCTGCATCGTAGGCATGACTGACTGGTCTTGGGATATGTTCGAACGGTGTTTGTGGCGTTGTTGTGACGGGTTATGTCCAGAGAGTAGGCAAGAGAGTGTGACTCGTGTGTTAGTCTGGGGAATGTGGCTTCTGATGGGTGTATTGTGTCTGGCGGAACGGAATCTAAAATCGAGTTGGGATGGCGGATGTTTAGTGGTTATCGGGTCATTTCAGTGTGTGTGTGTGTGTGTGTGTTCCGTCAGTGCTATATTTCTTGGGGTGTTGGGAAATGAGTAGAGACTGCTTTAGTGCGAGACATGAGTAAGCTTTTTATTCGTACTTAGAGGTTGGTGCCTAGTGAGAGAGAGCTGTCTGGGTGGAAGGGGTTTGGTACTGCTCCATAGTAACGAGGGCCAAGCATATTGAGCTGGGTTTGTACTGGGAGTATCTTCGTTTCGCTGTGTAGCTGTCGAGTGGCTGTGGTTGCTAGGCAGCCTGTCATTGTTCTTGGTGTACTATTCTCTGTGGTTTGCGGCTCTATTATGTTTGCTTCTGAAAGGGTGGAAGACCAGGCAGGTGAGGCGTGGTTTAGAGTGGAGCGGATCAATTGTTTGAAGAGGATGCAAGGGGATTCTCTATCTTGTCCAAAGCTAGTGCTAGGATGTGTTCTGAAGGCGTTTCGTATGTGTGTTGCTTGGATGTGATGCCTAAAATGGTGGGAGTGATTCTCCACTAAAGGTGACTAGAGGGTGTGGGCTGGATTCGTGTCTGTTTGGGGTTGCTTGTTGTTACGCTGTGAGTGAAAAGTCGCCTTCGACGAGGCCTTATCTTCGTAGGTTGACGACAGGGAGTAGAGTCTCGTCGAAGAACTTCTTGCTCCAAAGGAGTCCATCATTTCCCTGCTTCTGATTGTAGGGCTGCTTCGGAGCTGCAAGAGCCCCAGTAAAAGGGGGTTTCGAGTTTATATATAAATAACAATGATACATGTAACTTCAACTGATTAATCAACCCCAAGTGTCTTCTACTTCCATGTGCCCTGTGTCTCCAAGTGTCCTCTGTCTCCAGGTGTCCTCTACTGCCATGTATCCTGCACCTCCGAGTGTCCTGTATCGCCATGTTTCCTGTGACTTCTAAAAGGCCTCTAGTAATGTTCTTCGTTCTCCATCTCTGCTCAAAATCATTCTGGTGTTAAACAAAATATATTTAGATATCTGAAGTCCTAAAAGCTTATTATGGCCCAAAGGGACACCTCCACAGAGACACCCCAAGTCAGCTTTGCATCCTAGTCGTTTTAACGTTCCCGCGTTCGTATCCTGATTCTCTGAACGTTGACAAAGGAAGGCATGTTTAGAGGGTTCTAAAACAAACATTAACAAGCCTCAGCAATGTTCTAACCTGTGGGGGCGGGTCTGGAGGGGGAAAGTATGAAGTACACAGATTAAAGAAGATTAACGAGATTAACGAAGAAACAAGAGGTAGAGAGCATGAAGAAGTGGAGGTGATTAGTTTATGGCGACGGTGAAAGGAGACCCACCTCGTCGGCTCTGTCCTCATCGCCATTCTGGGGGTTGTCGAAGGCGAAGTTGTTCTCGCTGTTGAAGAACGGGCCGGGCTTCTTCACGTCCACTCGCTCCGGCCGCTGGAAGTTCCGTTCCGCCTGCGGCAAGAGGTCGCCGTAGTCCATACCTGCGGCAAAGACAACTGCCTGAGGTGGGTGGGTTGGGTGGGGTGGGGAGATGGTGACGATGGTGATGATGGTGATGATGGGAAAGATCCTTAAGGTGGGATGGGGAGGTGATCAAGGTGGAATGGTCGGGAAGGTCGTCAAGATGGGATGGCAAGTGAGGTGCTCTTGGTGGGAGGGAAGGTTGTGAATGTGGGATGGTAAGTGGGATGCTCTTAGTGGGAAGGAATGTAGTGAATGTGGGATGGTAGATGGAGTGCTCTTAGTGGGAGGGAAGGCTGTGAAGATGGGATGACAGGGAGGGAACTCTTCGTGGGAGGGAAGTCAGTGAAGACGGGATGGTAGGCGGGGTATTTTAATTGGAAGGGAAGATGGAATAGCAGGTGGAGAGCTCTTGGTGGAAGTAGAGGCAGTGAAGATGGAATGGTAGGAAGGGCGCTCTTGGTGGGAGGGAAGGCAGTGAAGGAAGGATGGAAGATTGGGTGATCTTCGTGGGAGGGAAGGCAGTGAAGGAAGGATGGAAGATTGGGTGATCTTCGTGGGAAGGAAGATAAATGTGGAATGGCAGGCGAAGCACCTGTGGTGGGAGGGCAGAGAAAGCCCACAATTTGTAGGGGTGGGGTATCAATAGGACTTAGATGTGGAAAATCAATATAATTTTTAACAGACTTCTGATGAGGACAGATGGCTGTTATCATCCTATGATGGTCCATATATGATCGTTAACTCTACATTTCAATATCACCGGAGCCTATAGTCTGGTAAGGGTAGTAAAACACAGACAGACAGACAGATACAGACACACACACACACACACACACACACACTCGAGACAAGCCACACATCTAAAGTTAATCCGATCATCTCGTCACCACCACCACCGCCTCTGTCAGTCACCGTCAACCGCCTAAGTATACAGGTACCACCCGCGTCTACCCCTTTAGGAAGAAATATGGCACAAGTGAGTATTGGGTGATCCAGGAGAGCGACAGCTTGGCACACTTGATCAACGCTATGTTTTGAAAAGTAATCTATCAGTCATTTCAAATGATGCATGAACTTTAAATCTACTTATATTCGGAGAGTTCCCTGCCCACCAGCCTTGCCTAGTCAGTCACCAGTATTTTGTGGGCTGTTCGTATCTCGAGCCCAAGTAATAACGTGAAACACCTTAGGGTGTGTGAGGGTAGCAAGTGGCACCCCTGGAGCACAGGATAAACATGGGCATAATGAACGGCCTTGGGTTCCCGCCGCGTCTCCCACCGTGGAGTTGCAGAGTCCATGACGCTGCGGGATGTACCTAAGTGAAGAGTCACCGATGCAGAGCGGGAGTCATTAAAATCTTTTTCACGGGGCAAGAAGAAGAAGAAGAAGAAGCAGGTTTTGTGAGAGGTGCCGTTACGAGCGCCCCCGGGGGCGTGGCGCCATTGTCGCAGCCGACTTTATTCTCGTCGGTGCCGCCCCGAGGGACGTAATGCCGGCTCGGGTCGACGGGACAACAGTCATGTATGATCGGCACCATGCGAGAGGCACATGTGTGCCACTCTCCCCTCCTCACTCGTTCCCATTGTTTACTCCTCCGCCAGCACCTGCCCCCCCCAACTTCCCCTCCTCGCCTCCTCCTACTCTGCTCTCCTCACCTGCCCCTCTCGCCTCCTCCTCCTCCTCCTCACCTGCCCCTCTCAGCTCCCCCTCCTCCTCTCCTTTCCTCACTTACCCTCTCACCTCCTCCTCCTCTGCTCTCCTCACCTACTCCTCTCACCTCCTCCTCCAACTCTTTACTTGCTTAATTTTCACCCCTCCATCTCTTCCCCTCCCTCCCTGCCTCTCTCTCACTTGCCACCCTCCTCCCTGCCTAACTCGCCTCCCTCCTTCCCTGCCCACCTCACATACTTCTCTCCCTGCTACCCCCTCATTCTTTCATTTTTCCGCCATCTAGTTCCCCCTTTCCCTCCCTGCTTGCTTCATCTGCTTCTCCCCGTGACTCCTCACCTGCTCGCTTCTACCGTGCTTACCACACCTGCTCCGCTCCATAGATCGAGCTCCTGTCTGTCCGTCTCTCGCGGTCCTCACTCACCCGTCCCCCGTCACCCACATCGTTCTCTGTCTCTCACAAGTTCGTTTTTTCACTGACACCCTTATCCACATTCACCCCTGCCTCTCTCCCTCCCTCTCTTACTCCCCTCCCAATCTCCCTCTCACCCTTAACCTAAAGCCTTTTTCCACCAACGCCAAAAGTCCGAACTTAAAACAGAGCGAACTAACATCATATTATCATCATCATTATCATCATTATCATTTTTATCATTATCATTAGTATCATCATCAATTAGTGTTATTACTGTATTATCAATATCATCATCATTACTGTAATAGGACTTTGCTATAATAAACATTATCATTATCATCTTTTATTAATCTTATTAGTATCTATCCTCGGGAAGGGAGAAAATACCGCCCAAATATATCTCGAGAGTCTCAGAAGGCGACTGAGAGGGGCGGGAGCAGGAGGTTCCTCCCCTCCTGTATCATTACTCTCCACATGAAGGTGCAGAAGAAGGAACCAAGCATAGATTTTTCCTGAAAGACCATCATCTCTTCGTGTTGCTGCCTCACTATGGCGGGAAACGGCGAACAGGTGTGAAAGAATGATAATGATAGTAAGAAAAATAATAATAACATTAATAATGTTAATAATAATAATCATAATGATTCATGGGCCCAACAGACATCAATCACAAAACAAGCAGTGTAATCACCTGGCCCTTTGAGCAATTATCATACACCCAGACGACCTCTGGGATCCCTCGAAACCTTTGGCTGTTGGGGAAGTAAGCAATACATTGCACATTTGCACGTATAGGTTCTGGGGAAGCCACATACATTTACTCAGTCAGTAAACCTAACCGTTGTCGAAGGTTGTGAGATCAGTGGGTTTTAACAATAGTTAGGTAAGGGAACTCCGTTACTCTGTAGTTATGTGGACCATTTACGTAAGTCTGATGTATTCAACAAGAGATAATGTCTTTTGATAAATCATGGATAATGATGATCTGCTGATAAGACCTAGATAAGATGAGTCCAGATGGCACTCACTTGTTGAGTAAATGATGAGTATATATAAAGAAAAGCAAAGATACCAATGATTGAGACACTGATACAAAATAATGGTAATTTAGTTCATGATGCAGCGAAGGATGTATATATATGAATATATATCTCTAACAGCCAGATCTGGTGTTAAGTATTATTGACCTGGAATCATTCAGTATGTTAAAAAGGATGTACTAGAGCAGAAGGAAAGGTGTGGTGGCTGGAACATGATCGATCTCTTTGTGCAAGCTCTTGCAACAATACCTGCAACATCAAGTATCATACAGTCTCAGAGAATTAAGTTCTGGGCTGTCCAGCAAGGTCTTTTCGTTCTCCTTTAAAACATGAAACTGATGATGGTAAAATATTCAAGTGTTTGAGTCAGTGTAAAGGATATTCACTCCACTGTCTATATATGGGCTGAGTGTCAGTATGAGGAGAAGGAGGAGGAGGAGGGAGCACCTGCAATTCGTCTCGTAACTCACTTGCCGGCCACAACAACAAGCCTGTAGTGAGGTCTTAGAGCCAACGCCCCAGAGAGTAATGTAATAAATTAGGTGTGGACAGCCCAGAAGGGTAAGAGTATGGCACACGACTCGCTCGCCTCATCAGAGGGGTCGCCAACTCCAAGACAGTATTCCACTTGCTTTATGCTTTGTTTTCAGCGAGGCGTTCAGGGAGCAAAATTTCCACTTGAGGTATTTACTTTCTGCAAGCTTAAGAAGAAATCAAAGTTGGTGACACATTATGGTCTGTGTCCAGGAAGGGGAAAAACTTCAGTGTAGATTAAGATATTTGGCTTGTCACTGTCAAGTCTGTGTCAAGTGCCTGACACAGACCCTCTCATTTTGTCCCAACCTCTTGAAGGATATGGTTTTGCCTCACTGTTTTGGGGGTGTATGGAAACGCCGCCTCTTTTCCCACAAGACCCCCTTTGCAAGAAGAGAGAGGGGCTTTTCATACTTCATAACTTCCAGTTTCCAGGGCAAAATACTGATCTGTCCATGGAAAAACGTTTGACAAAGTATGATGATCATTTCTCCTGGGTTCCTCCACACCCGGATCATGGTCCAGCTGCCTTTAGTAAACAAAGACAGAAAAAGCATGAATTTAGACAATTTGCCGAATGGTGAGAGAACATGGGTAGAGTGAAATAAAAAATTGAAAAAAAAAAAATAAGTCAATGCAATCTTGTGTTTTGAGAGAAGAGGATATCAACCTGGCCAGTTTAATTCTTTCCTTCGCTTTTAAGTAATTTTGTAATTTTTTTTTTTAATTTTTGATTCAGTCTTTCCTTCTGTTACACATTCAGACTTACCAGCAGACTCTTCATCCTTTTTAACAAACTTCTGGGGCAAAGGGAAGAGTTGGTCTTCGCCCAAATGAACCTCATCATACTGGTCATAGTTACCATAATCATCTCGCAGGTCATAGTCCTGGAAGTTCTCTTCGTACTCCCTAAGGCTGTTCATCTCTGGCTCAGACCTACAAGAAACGTGGACGTGACTGGTACTGACGGGAGGATGATGCATATACATGACACGATTATCACATGTTTACAGTACATATACAGGATGTCCTGAATGGAAAAAAATATATATATGTATGAAGGAAATGCTCTGATGAAGACAAGGCAGTTTGCCACTACCCAAATATATATATATATATATATATATATGAAGGAAATGCACTGACGAAGACAGAGCAGTTTGCTACTACCCTAAAACCTGCAGTCCTTCCGATGCTGCAAGGCCAGTTGGATCAACTTCTACGATAAAGGACACCTTTTAAATTCCTTCTTACCTTTTCTTCTATTTCCTCACCGCTACCTTCTTTACTATGCTTATATATTGATGCGAAACCCATTATTTCCAAGTATTTCTCTAATATAGGAAGCAGGACTGTATCTGCTTCACTTACGTGGCAGCCGAGCCAAATTTCACGAATTTCCCATCGATGATCTACAACACTCATGTTGGGACTCGTCACACTCTGGGGTGTGGCAATGGTCAGCAACAAACATATATAAACAGATACCGTGTTAATCCTTAAAACAATGCGGGAAGAAATTAAAAGCTGGGGAAAAAACAAAAATATCCTACTAGAAAAATATTTACTAATAACGGACGTGAGCGAATGAGGCCTTTTCTTCCTCTGTTCCTGGCGCTACCTCGCTGACGCGGGAAGCGATGAACAAATATGAAAGGAAAATTCAACAGGACGATTCGATGTTTACCTGGTCCAACTACTGCTTGTATCAGCATAGAAAAACAAGCAAACAATAAAAACCGCAATGAGCAGATTTTTCCTTTGACAGGATTAGTACCAACCGTCGCCGCCAGGCAGAGCTCTCGTCTCAGACTGGCGTTACGAGCATTCCCTACAGAGTGTCGCTTCTTAAGATTCTTGTGAGTGAATAAGAAGACATTCCAACCGCTCATAAGATCGAAAATGAATGAACTCTGGGGAAACTGAGTTCAGCTTCTTAAGTTACTTCAGTTCTTCTTGTAAAACTATTTCACCCTCGGCTCCATTCCTGCCAGCTTACAAGTAGAAGGTTACAACACAGACGGGGAAAAAAAAAGGGAACTGTAGAAATTGCTTGTGACGCCAGCTTCAGTGCGCTGTCTGCCGGCTCTGCGTTATTTCACTGGTATTAAAAATCCACGAAATTCCATTTTCTTTTGCCTTCCAGGTTTCTGGATCCCTATCTTTGTTTCCGTATGGAATGAAAAATAAAGAGAATAGAAGGAACTCTAGCCTCGTATGACCATGAAGGGGCTGGCTATTGGTCTACCGTCATCAGCGATACGAGAGGACAGTGCTGCTTTCACGTACGTCTTGTTATCTATCTTTTCCACCGTAAATATTGATAAAATAACTACAAATTTGCACTTATTCCTTAAAAAAAATAATCCATACATATACTACATAAAAGTATCTCTATCTGTAACAATTATACTTATACTATATATATAGTATCACTTGGGTATGCTGGCACATCGACACGAACTGCGAACTCCCTCCCTCCTTCCCTCTACTGTGTCTATGGAACAACAGAGTGATGCTCCCAGGAAGTATTTAGCATCCATATCTGACCCCCTCCCTTACCCCTACCTAGAGGCTAGACCGTAGCCTCGAAATTGTGGCGGGAATTCTCAAATTGGAAAAGAAAATATATATATATTCGCCTGTGGGTTTTCATTACTTGGCGAAGATTTTCATTTTGTCACTGTTAAAGAATGAGGCTGTTCTATGACGGAATCATTTTATTTTTTCATTGCGTGCAATGCGATTTTCCATAACCGAATGAGACCGAGGCCCCTCCTGATGGGGATGGGGTTCTCTCAACTTAAAGAGGCCTCAAGGCAAAACAGCAGTGCGGTCTAAGCACAGACTTCATTGGCTGGTTTGCTGAAGATGGTAGTAGCCTCAAAATGATAACATAAAATAAGCGGATCCTGAAACACGAAGACCCTTACATTATCAGGAAGACTATCCCACCTCAACGAGAGATATTTATGAACTCCACTGATATTTTTCTGCCTGTCTCTCTGTCTGTTTTATATCTTTCAAGGATCTAAAAAAGAAAAAAATAAGTGGCAACATATGGAATACTTTCTAACAATGCTGGCTAACAATAAGCTTCACGATTCTCTGTGTCTAAAGACCCAGGGGCAGTGCCCATATGTCACAGAATTCTGCAAATTGGCCTGGCTTTTCAATAAACTGAAGCAGCCACCATTTCCTTGAAAGAAAAATCACAATAGGGAAAAGAATGACAGTTGCCTAAGCAGTGTGTATATAAAAAGAACGCAGACGTATTTTGGTAGTGAAAAATATAAAGGAGAAACAAATATTAGTAAGGCACCGTATGGTTTGAGCGTGTTCCATGCAGACGGAAAGGAGAACGGCAAACATCTTGAAAAAGAAATAATCTTAAGAGGATTGAAAGAATTATCTTTGCTCATGGCATTCCAATCCACGGATCCCTTGTTCCCTGGGGAAGTAATACTGCAAACAGACATCTTTTATGGTAGATGTTTCTTTTTGTGTCAAGGTCCAACTGGGATGAGTACATGCAACAACAGACTACTTTGTAATGCTTCTCTGATGTTATGAGATAAATTAGACAGTCATATTCTACGAGTGTTCTTAACAGGGAACCTGAACGGAGTTTACATCTCCGCAAACGGCCGGTCTACTGACAACGGATATCTGCGTTCGGGGTCAGCAATAACCGAAAAATCACACAAGACCAAGACTTCCAAACCTAGGGTGAACTGAGGTCTGAGCTGAGTGCTGTTCCGTAATCACAACTTACATTTCTTCCAGTGCCGATAATCTTGGAGAGTTACGAGGTATTTGGTTTGCGGATTCTTCGAGCAACAGGCGGTCCAGTGGTACGTCCCTCACGTTAGTTGCGAAAGGAGGTTCACTCTGCATGAGGAACCGGTCGATGGAGTTCTCCTGTCCCATGGTCTCGGGAAGGTAGGCCTCTTGAGGAACGTACTGGCGAGACGTCCAGGCCAGGTTCCGCAAGCTGTCTGGAAGGTTCCTCATGTCCTCGCGGCGGAAGCCGAAGTTACCGGGGGGGTTCCGCAGGTTCTCATATACCCCGGGCATGTTGTAGAGATCCTCGAGGGAATTCTGCATTCCTCCGAGCACGACGCGTGGGTCTTCGGGCACATCTGACCAGTCTGAAGCCTCTCTTGGTATGGAGTCCAGTAAACCCTTCTGCAGGAGGAAGGACAAGACGCCATTAATATCAAACACGGGGGAAACCTAGTGACTTACACGACAAAAAATGATGATGGCTATAATGACACACTCAGCGTGTTCAACCGTGTCTCAGACTCTTGTGGAAAGCTGACTGATCATATCTAACGAGGAGACAAACCTCTCAGTACCGCACTGTAATTGCCCTCTAAAAACAGTTCGAGTCACGAAGAACACTCAGCTGAACACTGAGTATGTAAGGAGGCTTTGTTATCTTGGAAAAGAAATACTAATTCTGTGGGGCTGTTTTCATTAGACTCGGTTGTCAATGTGCAGAAAGACTCCAAACAATCAGATCTGGTGATTAGTCCATTTCACATTATTGAGCTAACGTCCTAATAGCTGAAATTATGTCTTGCATATACTTGTTCTTTAGCTGATAATGCTCTAACTCTCCTCGTTCTAGAACCTGACGAAAAGTTTGGAGGGATGGACGAGAAAATGCTATATAAAGCCATGAGAGTCATTCTCAGCTTTACCAGAACAAATGAAATTCTATATGCAAGGAAAAGAAAATTGAGCTTTCTGTCATTTGGGCCTCTATCATCAAAAATAAATTTTTGTACCACATACTTAGACAACTGCATCCCTATACATACACTAATGCCTTCCACACTGTCTTCCTCAAAGGGAAACGAACTAAAACTGCTTTTGAAACCAGAGTGTTAAGGTGTTCATGAACTTTATTATGTGATAAAGCAGGAGCACCAACAACCACATTGCCCTACAGGATATCAATCCCCTTGACATCACTGCTGCCTGCTTTTTACCCCAGTGAGTGTCAAGTAAGGTCATGACCCGAGTTGAGGCTGCGACTGAAACCTGATGCCCTGAGATACGCAGACTTCATTATCGAGGGAACACCATCTCAAGTTATTACACCATATACTGAAAGGGAGGAATCAGGATCAACACCTAGACATCCACCCACTTAGGTGAACTGTTTGCTTTTCTAACTGCGTTGCAATCAGTTAAGGTCACCGAGGAAGACAGTCTACATATAAGTAATTCTCTGTTTACATTAACAACACTAAACTCCACTCAGCATGACTGTTATAGGCCCGTAACAGAAGCATGTCACAAGTACAACAGAAAAGTGATCGAGTTAAGAGTATATTCATCTTTGGACTCCTTTACACGTTAGGCTTTGAATGCACGACAGCACTGATAAATTAGCTACATTTTATGCTTCTTACAAGGAGAGGTAACTACAGTTTCGGTCTATTTGCATGTAGTCTAAAACCAGAGGAAGTCCGGTAACACCTATACTTGCTCAAATACACACACACACACACAAACATATATATATATATATATATATATATATATATATATATATATATATAGGTGTTGCCGGATGAGCTATCCTTCAAGATAATGTCATTGGATCTAGGGGAACAGATTATATCATCATACCTTAATTGACACCATAATCCAATAATTCACACCGTAATTCAACCCATATCTCAGTGAAACAGTAACGCTGATATATTACGTGTATGTAGTACACATCTGTGCACATGCATCCAGTGCCACTGTAAATCAAAATGTACCAAACGAAATATATCAAAATTTATGAAACAAAATGTGATTCTTCTTCACCTCGTCCTCCAACTCGGGGATGAACTGGAGGCCGCCCTCGGTATACATGGGCCTCGTCGGCTCTTCTGCAAATACGCCCTCGTCCTCTTCCTCGTCGTCCTCGTCCTCGCTCACCTTCAGGTAACGCTCAGGAAACAGCACGGCCTCGCTGGCCTTATAGCGACCGAGGGGGCCCACCTCTTGCTTCCTAAGAACAGCAAAGAACGAGTGTTAGCATCGTGGGTACTATACACACCGTAAAGGAGAGGATTAGCATAAGTGATCCTTAGGGACTCACATACATCCACACTAACAGCTTAATAGCAATTTGTAGAAAATGTACTAATTTCATCTGTGACTCCGTGACAGATATTGTTACATTAGTAATCTTTACACAGCAGCTACCAGCATCGGAGTCTGAAATCGTCTGAAGAAGTGGTAACAATGCATATATGTATGTATGTAGGATTATTACTACAGTCATACAACTCCAGGACTCCTTCTAAGCGGCTCCTACAGCTTTAGTGCAGAACTCCAAGTTGGAGAAGGAAAATTATGAGCTCGTTTAAAGCTATAAGGTTCTCGAGGACACTAATACTCTCCATCTGCCTGTCGTACTAGACTAGTGTTTTACAACTGGGGTTCCCCACAAGCCAAGGGTCCCGGGAAATTCCGTAATAATTACAAATAAATAGTTATGTAAGCCCAATAGTTCGTCAATTGTAAACAGAACTTTTTTTTAACTATTAACTTAAGATTGGCTCGTGTTGCCACAAAATTGCTTATGGAGCTTAAAAAAGGAAAAAATAAAATATGCTAAAGAAAGCAGAGGAGGAAAAAAAATGTGTTGAGGTCAGCGTTCCAGAAAACATCACATGTTGCTCTAAGTGTTTCTCGACTTGGTAGAAGCTGAAAAGACACTGCACCACAATGACTTCTAAACCCCCTTATGCTAACCTCCCAACGTGACCTGTTGACTATACTCACCCAACTGACTCCTCTCGCAACCATCCCTAAGACTTACCCCCATCCCTTAATCAGCCTTCCCTTCTTCCACCTTCAAAATGTCCTAAAATCCTGTTGTAATCCTTCCGCCAACGCCACCACTCACCGATTGACCTCTCACCTCAAGTCATCCAGGAGATCGGGGAGGTTCTTGATCTGCAGCAACGAGAGTCTCTGAGGATCGAAGATGTCCTGCGGGATGTCCTGCAGGCGTGGCGGCTCCATCCTCCGCTTGCGGAACACGGGGTTGAGAGGCGCCTGGTAGTGGTAGGATGAGTGGTACACGTCCTCGTCGTCCTCCTCATCGTCATCATAACCGTTGTTGTTTCCTGCCGGGAGAATTGCATGAAGGAGACTCCTCATAAACTCGACTTAAGGTAATCATACCCATTTTTTTTTTTCTTAAGTCTAGGGGTCATGACTACTGGTATCATTCGAGGGATCTGACTTTAAGTGTCATATCCATGACAGCCCCTGTAAACTGTATCATCCTTCATTCTGAACTATGTAATTAGGAACAACATTAATATATATGTAACAAATTGACTGGAGATCTCTATGAATATACAAATAAAAACGTAAATCACTTAAGCTTAAAAGTACCTAACAACACTAACTTATTACATAACCTCCAAATAATGAAAATATGTAAATCATATAATTCCTTAAAAGACAACTGGGAAATTTTCTGAACAAATCACTGCAAGGTAGTGAGTAATCATATCAACAAAACAGTAAAACAGATATATTCATAACCAGAATTACACGAGTTACGTACAGAAAAAAGCTCACAGAGCTTGACACCCGTAACACATCCTAGGCTGCGTCATACAGTAAGCAATACCCTCTCAATTCACTTTTTCCGGTGAAGCAGCACAATTGATAGTGCACGTCTGTTCTTCAGAGGTCTCCCACTGTATCTGCCTATAAAGGTGTCAATGAATGCTTAGCGTCTTGTGAATTTTAAGCACTTAATGCCTACCAACCACTAGGCTTCCTGTTACTTCATTTCTAAGCCCTGTTTTGACTGGGGAGAGGATCTTTTTCTTCGAAGCTTTTCAGATTTCATTCACAACAGCTTATGATCAGCCCAAACTTAAGGAGGAAGAGAACAAATCCTCCGTGAATTATCACCATCAATTCACAGATTCTTAAACTGCCTCCGACGCTGATACGTGAGCGAAATTTTCCTTCTCTCGTCCTATAACACAGCTCCTGGCAATGAAGAAACCCTTCTGTTATCACACAATGCTTGTAGAGGTAACTTCCCTGAGAACTCACGCAACTCGGCACACCTGGTATACAAAGGTCTTAAGAACAATATTAATGTCCTTTAAATCCTTTAAATCCATAAGCAAGTTAAGCGTTAAGGGCAGTCCAGTTTCAAGTGGGCTACGCAGTTTTCGGGGGATGTTTACGTGGAATATAAACTTGGCCACTTTGCCCCAAAGGCCTTTTGCCAGCTTCAAGTAACTTTTCTTGTCGAGTCTTTTAAAGGAGAAATATTAGAGGGGTACTGACGGCTCCGCTGAATGGAGGCAAAATTAAGAGTGGAGAACACCATGACCTTGCGTGATGGAGTGCTCGTCTTAGCTGTGATGTATGGAGGTGCTGCTGGTCAGGATATATAGCAAACCAGAGCAGTGGAGACTGATAGCTTATATAATATTGTCCCTTACGAGGGGGAAAAGTTTCTATTCCAAGGCTCTGAGGAGCTGAAACTACCAGCAACTGCCCTAGGCCACACGACCTGTACCGTTTCTATGGGTCTCAGGAATTACCGTCTTCCTAGGCTTCCATCCATCACGAAAACAAATAACTCAGCATGTGTTTCTAGGCTTCTAACACGAATACAAATAATTCAGCATGTGTTTCATGCTTTTTCTTTTGGCTTCTATCACGAATACAAATAATTCAGCATGTGTTTCATGTGTTTCTAGGCTTCTATCACGAATACAAATAATTCAGTACGTGTTTCTAGGCTTCCATCACGCATTCAAAGAATTCAGCATATCTTTTTTTCATCAGTGCTGTCAGAATCAGAATACAGAGAGATTAGGTGAAGAGAGAGGTATGTGATTTGATGAAATTGCTTGAGGAAAACATGGGTAAAAGTATATTAGGGACAGACTGCACGAATACAGAGGATACATAGAAATTGGCAAGTGAGTGAAGGATATCCACTGTGGTATGGTTGAAGATGCGAGCAGGAATAGGAAAATCGTACAAATAAAAGAGGAACTTGTGTTTCAGTCGTTGATGACTCGAGTTAGGAGTCCAGTGAAGCAAACATGGACTCGTAATACCAAACAGTATACGAACATTTAACATTTTTCGTCCCATATTTTTTCTGAAGCAAATTTATGACGTCAAAGAAGTTGTAAGATTTTGGAATATATTTTTCAAGTCTTTCCCTTCGTCCTGGGGTATCCCTCCCACACACACAATAGCATACTTAGCCGCCTAACTTTTACGGATGTCCAGCCCTGACTGACTGGAGGTGTTATCTGAAGAAGGCAAACGTGGGAATAATACCCGGTGTTATGAGGTGGAGGCGTTACGTTTGTCGGTGTGAACAAGTGATAAAAAGGGAAGGACATATCGCGAATCAAGTTGGTATGAAAAGAGAATGAGTAAAAAATCCTTGTGCTTTAATCTGAGTGAATTATGACGATACGCGCGTGGGACATGAGAGGTCGCGCGGAGCGGATCCAAAAACCCAAGTACAGGTTATGTGGATGAGAGGAGTGGATGCCTTTAAAGCGGGTGTAGATGAGTGGATGATGACTTGTGTGTGTGTGTGTGTGTGTTTCAGGAGAAAAATAGCTCGTTGGGGGCGAAAAAGACTGATGAGAGAGCAGGTGCGTTGTGAGTGATGCCCGGTTTGAGCAGGTGGTGAGGTAGATACGCTAAGTTTTAAAGCGGGGTGCAAGCGGGGGGGACGAAAGCGATAAGGACGTACTGATCCCAATCGTAGCATCGCGACCAATGGGGGGACGGGGGGACGGGGGGGGGGGTGTCCGTACACACAAGGCCGTGGCAGCAGCAGCAGCAGCAGCCTTGAGTATGCGCGGGGGGGTGGAGCCTTTTTGCTCTACCTATCCCTTCTCCATCCACGTTGGGTCGGAATTGCAGGATATACTATTCCTGGCCTCCGGCGGGTGACCTCTTCACGGGCCATCAGGTCTTCAGTTATCCGTCCTTCCCAGGTACTCCTCCGAAGGGGGGGGGGGGATACTAACGGGGCGGCCGCTGCCTCCCTTGGAACTTAGCCTTTGACCATTATTTTAGCTATCTCACCATTTACTTTATGGTAATAGCTTTATCTATTACGTCTTCAGTTCCCTTCGATTTTTCTTTGTAAATATAACTCTCTTCTGTTCTTTGGGCGAGTGCGTCTTTGCTCGGGAGGGAGGTCTAAGGTGTGAGGAGACCACACGACAGAGAAAGACCAATATGTCTTGTATATCTGTATGTATGTACGTATGTATGCATGCCTCTGTAAACAGAAATGGCTTAGGCAAGGCAGAGAAAAAACAGTCTTGGAGGAATCATACGAGAGCGCAGTAAATTCTGAAGTAGTGAGAAAAGTAACTGGTGGAGGACGTGACCGCCAGAGTTGAGGAGGAGAACTTAGAGGGTGTTTGTGGCGAAGGATGTGGTGGAGTCCTTAGGTGAGAATGACAAGAGTTGCTGGTGGACTGGCGTTCTGACGGAGGCATGTTCATGACGAACACCTATTCTAAGTACAAGTTGATTCATAGATACGTGGAGAAAAGCTGAGGAGGAGGACGGGCATGTGGCATTAATAAGATTTAATGGTAACAGATAAAGAAATATGGGAGACAGAATTGGATGCGAATTGAGACAACACGATAATGTAAGTCTAAGAAGGTAAAGTACGAGGAGGTGAGAGCAACAGTCGAGAGAATGACGGAACAGGAAGCGAGGCTGGAGTACCAGAAACTGTTAGAGGAAAACAATGGCCGAGAGAGGGATGAGGAGGGTGTGGAGTGTTAGCGGCGCCTCCTCAGGGAGGGCATAATGAGGGCAGCGGAGGATATGTGTGTGTGTGTGTGTGTGTGTGTGTGTGTGTGTGTGTGTGTGTGTGTGTGTGTGTGTGT
>JAYMFT010295567.1:0-10310 GCA_038088735.1 Panulirus argus | reverse complement strand
ATATATGCCTCAACCAGGATTCGAATCTATGCGCTCGACCCTGGACGGCCAGTGAATGCGTCATGACCAGGAATGCTAAGTTCCCAAATACTTTGTTTTGTGTCCATATACCCCGTTCAGTGCCTCTGTACCTTGTAAGTTCTCCAGTACCCTGTTAAGTGTCCATACATCCTGTGCTCAGATACTCTTTGAAGTGCCCAAATGCATTTTGAAATGCCCTCACACCCTCTGAAGTGCCCAAATACCCTGTTAAGTGCCCTTGTAGATTTACAATGTTAAGTGCCCTTATACTCTGTAAAGTGCCCACATACCCTATCATTTGCCCTCATACCCTTTCAAACGCCCACATACCTTGCTAAGTTCCCTCATAACCTTTTAAGTGTCCATATACTATATTAAGTCTCCTCATATCATTTTAAATGCCCGCATACCTTGTTAAGATCCTCATACCCTAATAAGTGCCTACGTGCTCTCTTAGGTGCCCTCATACCCTGTTAAGTGCCCGCATACCATATAAGTGTCTCTTTACCATGTCAAGTGCCTTTATATTCAGCTAAGTTACCACACATCTATTAAGTGTTCACATACCCTGTTGAATGTCCTCATGCTCTGTTATATGCTTCACTTCCCTTTACCAGTATTCCTTGTTAGGTAAAGAGTGAAGTGCCATATAACATGTAAAGGCTCCGTGTCCTCTGGGGATACTTCTGAACTATCTGTAGTGCTTATCATACCCTCTCAAGTACCTACAAACCTTGTGAAGTGCCCATTATACCCTATGTGACTACAAATACTCTTAAGTACATACAATCCTAGTTAAGTGCTAATATGCTTTGTAAAGTGTCCATTTTAACTTTCAAGGTGCCCACACACACTTTAGTTCTCATATACTGTTTTAAGTGCCTATATACTTTACTAAGCAGCTACAGAGTGTTCATATATCCTCTAAAGTGTCTATAGATTATGTAAGGTGTCCAAGTGGCCTGTAAAGTGCTTATATAATCAGTAAAGTGTCCATAATACCCTACCTATTGCACATAAGCCTTATGGACCAGTCATGTTCTGAGGACAGCGTCCATAAACTGTTTGTTACTGCCCATGAACTGCCTAAAGTGCCTGACACCCCTCCCGTGATATTATCAGAAAAGCTTTTTACTCAGTTATTACTGTGGGTCTGTCGACCTTATAGATCTACAGGAAAAGGATAGACTGTCGCACTGGGGCTCACAGGCGTCACGTGAGTGTAAGTTCCTGTACAGAGATATAACTTTCTATGTATGTATGTATGTATGTATGTATGTATGTACGTATCTATCTATCATCATCTCTATTGCCAATTCTCGTGGGTAGGTAGGTAGGTAGGTTGTCAGGTAGAGGTAGGTAGGTAGATAGGTAGAAGTAGGCAGGTGTGGATAGAGCCTGGGTAATGAGACAGACATATCCTGAAGCCTTATACAGCAACAACGTATAGCTTTGTAGTGAGGACAACGCTGACACTGGAAGTGTAGGACCTGCAGCCGTGAACTGTTGTCTCCTGGAACTAACCGTAAGGCCAAAACGATATTGTGGCTCCAGATACTGGAAGATTACACAATGGTAGACGGAACATCCAAAAGCAAGTCAAACGGCATCATGGACAGACTTTGTAGCTGAAGGGAAATCAGTACAGTAAAGTCAGAAGAGAGAAGTCAAATAAAAGAGTCAGATCATAAAAGTCAAAAGAAAAATGTCAGAATAGAGATTCAAAATAAAGCAGTCAAAATACAATAGTCAGAATAAAGAAGTCAAAAGAAAGAAGTCATAATAGGGAAGTCAAAAGAAAGAAGTCAAAATAGAGAAATCAATATGAGAAGTCAAAATAGAGAACACCATGAAAAGAAGACTTACTATAAAAGTCAGCAGGGTGGCGCTTTTCAAGAGGGATCTGGAAAACGAACATTTTGATACGAGATATGAGCAGGAGAACTGGAGATGGTGCTGCCTGCGGAGACCCGCCACCAGTAACACATTTCCCACGTCTTGCAGGAAGAAAGTGCGAACATAAATTACCAGGAATGGGAATACCATTAGAGAAGAAATCCTGAAGAGTGTTAGGGAGTTCCAGAGAAATGTGGAAACAAGTTGGCAAGAGTTTTCAGTGAATTTGAGAATTATCGGAGTAATGAGGAAGCAAGTCTCTGGAAGAGGCGCTGTGCAAATGGAATTCCAATGAGAGAGAGAGAGAGAGAGAGAGAGAGAGAGAGAGAGAGAGAGCCACACTTGTGAGACAAGTTAGTCGATGGGGTTTATCTTGTAAATTCTCACAGCGATACTGGATACACTGACCAAACATTGTATTGAGAATCTATAGAATTTCCTTTTATCATATTGATGGATATGATGCTTCAAGGCGTAGGAAACTCAGGATACTTTTAAATTATGTAAATCATATCGGTTCCTATGGCGTAAGATAACTGGTTTATGAGCTATCATATTACGGATTCCTATTTGATGAAAAAGCGTATCACGACGAATCTTAATGAAGGAATATTTACACTAACAGGTCTATTAATAAGCTTCGTTTACAAAGTACAGATCATATGAGGAGCACTGGTTATCATATTGCGCATAACGGTACAGCTGTATTACAGTCTAGCTCAGCTGGCTTAGGCTAGTGTTTGTAAACATATAGCACCAAGGCATTTACATACTTGTAATGGTAGGAGACGGCAACACGAGTGTAAAATTTTCTCCCATTTTCACACAAACAGTAATCATACACACACACACAATGCCGTGCTACAGAAAGAACACCAATATGCAACATGAGGGACAATTACTATTTGGTTGACTGACGGTGAACATAGACTGAGGGGGGATTGTCACACCCCATCCCAGGGTAAGATTGTCCTCAGGTTTACGAACGTTCCTCATGGTAAGATCAGTTTTAAACCATTTATCTGAAGTACAAATATCTATAATGATATTACAGATTTCCTAATCAGCTGTCATTTTTAGAGACATAGTAATTGGATATATGACATGATATGCCAGAGCAACAAGAATATCATTAGGAGTATATGACATACTTTGCCAGCGCAGCAGTAGTATATGACATGATATGCCAGAGCAACAGTAATATATGACATGATATGCCAGAGCAGCTGTAATATCACTGTGAATACATAACAGTCCTTCTCATCTGAGTTAACAATGCCAGACACGTTTGACGATATAGTTATGATGCAACACAGTGCCGGAAACATAAGTGCAAATGTACAGCGGCCGTCTGAATCCTGGAGCCGTAATAGAGAGTTTTCCTGCCCAGGAAACAGAACCAATTATAACAATACAGCGGCTGGTGAGGCAAGCCTCCAGGAGCAGGATATTGTTTTGAAGGGAAACGTAAATACACATTATGAATATTGTCTTCTTGGTTAAATCATCTTCCTTCCGTAACGCTGAAGCTCCGGTAATTGCTCACAGGTTGTGACTCTGCCCGAGTTGGGATGGTCTCTATGTGGCTGGGGCGCCGAACTACAACTTGGGGACAACAGATCTCTGGAAGCTGGTGTTTGCTGAGGAAAACTGTGGCTGACTATTGTGTGCAGGTAATATGGTTGGGTTTTATGGGTTACTACTGCGCGTAAATAAGGCTGCAGGGTAAATAAGGGCCGCATGGGTTGCCGTTGCGTGTAAATAAGTCCGTCAGTGTGCAGGTAATATGGCTGGGTTTTATGGGTTACTACTGCGCGTAAATAAGGCTGCAGGGTAAATAAGGGCCGCATGGGTTGCTGTTGCGTGTAAATAAGTCCGTCAGTGTGCAGGTAATATGGTTGGGTTTTATGGGTTACTACTGCGCGTAAATAAGGCTGCAGGGTAAATAGGGGCCGCATTGGTTACCGTTGCGTGTAAATAAGTCCGTCAGCAGCAGGGAAGGCCGCAGCAAACTGGCCAACCTCCTTCCTTCAGGAGAACTATGACGACTGACTCAGCTGATGGAAGGGATGATGGTCAACCTGATTCACACAGGAAACAGACTAATGATGGGTCTGAGAAAGTATCACTGGGTTGTCCATATGTTCACCGGATTGTTGTAGATACACAACTGGTCCTCCAACCTGCAGCGAGAGGAGATACGAATCCTTGATCTCATCTGGCGTATAAAGAAACGAGGCCCAAAGTGCCTGACACGGGAAATGACTCGCGTTGCTTCATGACGTTGTCGTTAACATGTGAACCAACTCAACTAACTCCCCCCCCCCGTTTCCACCCAGTACCTGACCCGAGGACTGACGCACGTGACTCTAGGCCCCATGTGGCTGACACATGGACTAACTCACGTGACTCTAGGCCCCATGTGGCTGACACATGGACTAACTCACGTGACTCCAGGCCCTACCCAGCTGACACGTGACCGACTCATTAACACTAGGCCAAACGTAGCTGACACGTGGACTGATCCACGAGACTCTAGATTCCACGTAGCTGACTCTCGTGTCTTTAAGCCCCACTTAGTTGACATGTGGCCTGATGTACGTGCCTCCAAGCCCTCACCCAGCCCTCTCCTTGCCCTAGCTACTCTCAATAAACCCCTACTCACCACTCTCACTGCCCATCCTACTCTCACTAACAACTCTTACTGGGCTGGGCAACGGCTGTGGACAATGGGTGTAATGATGGCTGGCATCGTACACATACAGCCACTCAACAAACGTGCCACCGTCACAGGTGCTAGAGCCACGGGCACAGAACCTACAGCCACTGACAGAGGTGCCATAGCCGCCGTCACAGGTGCTGCAGCCACCATCACAGGCGCCACAGCCACCGGGACAGAAGCCATAACCACCGGCACAAGGGCCATAGCCAGCGATACCGGTGCCACAGCCGCCGTCACAGGAACAGCATGTACTGTCACAGTTGCAACAGCCACCGTCACAGGAGCCACACCCAGCGACACAGAAGCAACAGGTAACGACAAACACACCGCAGCCATCGGTATTGGAAAAATAAGTACCAACAAAAGAGCCACAGCCACGGACACAGGAGCCAACCCAACGACATATGAGCAGCAGGTACCGCCACATGAGCCAAAGCTAGTAGCAGAGAAGTCACAGCCTCCGACACATGAGCCACAGCCACCGATACAAGGGCCACAGACACCGACACAGGAACCACAGCCAGCGAAACAGGAGCCACAGCAACCGACGCAGGAGTCCCAGACATCGACAGAGGGGCCCTATCCACCGACACAGGGACCACAGCCACCGACACAGGAGCCAAATCCACCGACGCAGGGGCTACAGTCACTGACAAAGAGATCACAGCCACCGACAGAGGAACCACAGCCATCGACACAGGAACCATAACCACAGACACAGGGGCCACAGCCACCGACGCAGGGGCCACAGTCTTCGACACAGGAGCCACAGCCACCGACAGAGGAGTCGTATGAGGACAATGCTTAAAGAGAATAATAATATAAAGAAGTGGTTTAACTGGAGGGAGAGGAGCAGGAACGTGATACATGAGTGTACGAAAGGGAAATGTTGGGAGATTATTTTACTCCTGGCAAACTGACTATGGATGTTTGGGTGATGGTGGTACGGTGTTTGTGGAAGGTTATTGTAGATGTTGGAAAGCTAGTGCTCTGCTCAGGCTTGTGCAGACAAGAGAGATATGACTGTAAGGGAGCGAACATCTTGAAGTACAAGAGACTGGAACCGATTTACAGGAAGTTGAAAGACCTGGCTGTACGAAAGCGGCTGAGGTGAGGAATTCTGATGTGAGTGGACGAACAGATCTTTAAAGGGAGGGTTATCGATAAAGATTTGCTGTAGCACCAGGGTTGGACAACCATATAATGGCATCGATGATGGAAGACGCTATAAAAATATATATGCGTGAGGAGATTTGTGATATATGAATAATACATATAAGGATTAGGACAGAGTGTAGAAAAGTGTGTGCTAGAGATGTAATGCGATGATATGAATGAATAGGTGGTTGTGTAGTTAAAGTACGGACTTAAAGAAATATAAAAACAGTGATGTGTCCTACGTCATCCGTGGTAGATGACTTAGATGTCGTTTACTGATAATATTTTCTCTCATATATCAAGACCCGTTGCGGTGACCATCGTCCGCGGACTCGAGAGGGTCGCTACGGGACATTTTGGCTGAGTAATACATAATGACTCCAACGCTGAAATAACACAAGTATAATTTACTCACATATCCATGTATGGAATACAGAAAGAACAGTACTGAACCTTGTGGTACGGACATTGTGAGAGAAGAAAAGGATTATAAAGCTTTTTATCCCTTGTAGAGACTTTGTGCTGGATCTTTGATAGTCACAGTTATGGACGCATCATCACAGAGGGCAGAGCAGGGCCGGGCTGACTGGCTCTTCATTAAACAGAAGGAATGTAAAGGGAGCTTCAGAGGTGCTGAAGGTGAGAATCTGGCTAAGATTATAATAAGATAAATGCTTACTGAGCGAAATTTCTCTGTCATGTATGGCGTCATCTTCGTGGTTCATCGTCTGCGTAAAACAGATTTGACAGAGTTGTAGGATCCTAATGATCAGACAGCAGTAACAGAGCAAAGTCTGCAGTGTCTTAGATTCTCAAGTCAGTTTACATGAAGAATTCTGAACACGAGGCCACAACAAACCTCATCCATCACAGGCTGACACCAAACCTTGAACATGAACCTGGGCTGGTGAAAATACACGCATTACATTTGAGTCGTACTCATGTTCATGGATAAAGATATATTCCTGTTTTGAGGCCATTCAGGCAAAGGATCAGGCATATCGGGCATGGAAAAACTCTCCTTCCTCTGGCTTCCATTCATTTTTTATCACTCCATAATCACTGTAAGCGAAGCGTTCATTTACTCAAAAGAAACGCGATAACCTCTCCTCGTCATTCATTGATAGGTCTCTCTGGTCTTTAGCTAAGGGCATTTCTAACAACTTATGTCGCTCTTATCATGCCTTCACTTTTCCGTTCTGATGGTACTCTAGCTGTCTCTCCCGTTGACGAAGCAACTAACTTTGGTTTCCGTTTCTCCTCTAACTCCACCTTGGATGACTCTAACATTCCTTCACCACCTGATGCTTCTCTTACTAATCCTATGTCTCTTCCCGTAATCTCTTTTCGGACTGTCTGAAAAGCGCTTATTTCTCTGGACACAAGCAAGGCTTATGGTCCTGATGGCATCCATCCACGTGTACTGAAAGAGTGTGGCCTCTGAACTTACACCTGCGCTTGTTCGTCTGTTCCATTTCTGTTTAAAAACCAAAACATTTCCTTCTCCTTGGAAACAAACACTGATCCATCCCATCCCTAAAACGGATGACCGTTCTGACCCTTCTGACTATCGTCCTATTGCTTTGATTGATTAATTTCTGTCGGGAACCCTGGCAAACTTATTGTGGACCCTATAGTCACCTGTCAGAATTTTTTTTTTTTTTTCATAGAGGCAATGTTCCAACTGAGTATTGTGATATCACTATATTGTTGAACGATGTTCCTGTTAGCCATTTTCCTTAAAAGTTGCATGGATCTCCCTTAAGCTGTCAAGTCTTTCATGTATTTTTTGTACTGATTTAGCACAATATTTCTTATATTTTCAGTAACTGCGGGATGACTTAATAGGTCTCTGATTGCTTTACCATGAAGGAGTTTGGGGACTATTTTCTTTAGCAGTTTATCAACTTCTGCTTTATTCACCTCACTATCATTGTTACTGTGTGAAGCATTATAAGCTTTTCCTGCTTAGTAACTTTCTCACTTAGCTCATGTAATTGCTCACCAAGTACATCAATACTTTTGAACACATTATTGTCACCATGTTCTGGTGTGCCTATCACCTGTTGGTATGCATCAACCATTTCATTCAGCAACTGGACTTTCTCACATCGTACTTCGATAGATTTATGCGTGCTTGCCCTCCCTCTCACCATGCACAGCTGCTTCTGCTACTTATCACTTGGCATTAGCATTTTCTCACAGAGCTTTTCCATATTTTTGCATAGAATTTCCATAGTTTTCAACATTTCTTCATTCTGCTTTTGGATTTTCTTTTTTAAGTACTGCTTAGATTTCAAGTCACTTCATCATTTTCTAGATCACTATTGTTAATAATCTGTTCACTACGTACAACGAGTGGTTCTTTTGTCTCTATTCCATGACCTTCCTGGAGTTACTATGTTTTGTGGTGGCTGAACTCCGGGAGGTGGGCAAAGCCCGGACGTGGTACAAGGAGATGGAGAGGCGGGTGTTTGTTGTGTTTGTTCATCGGGTCGTTGAAATGGCGGTGGCCTCCAGGTGCAGTTTCGATGCGATGCCCAAACTCAAGGTTGCTGGCAGTTTCTGCATTTTTCTTCAACGGTCTCCCCTTTGTCAAGTTTTTCCTTGCAAATTTGTGTGGCGTGTTTCCCTGCACATATGCCACAGCAAGAGATTGGAGATCGGCAGACGTTGGCTACGTGATTCCATCTCTGGCATCTGAAACACCGCCGTCTCGGAGGGAGAGAGATATCCACCCTGAGATAACGGAAGGCGCCAGGGACTGTAAGTATCCTAGGGGGCGTTCACTACCAATCCAGTTTGCTATGACAACTTCTTTACCTTTGAGTCGTTTTACTTTCCTGATGTTTTTATTCTGGAAAAGTATTGCTCGGTCTTGATTGTTGTCACGTCCCAGGATGATGATGGCAATTTCATTAGAGTAGGCATAGTTTGGAGATATATGCATTTGTATGCCTTCAATACTACTGTTGGTTAGTTCTTCAACTAATAGTTGATCATTTATTAAGGTCACATGGTTATTAGCGTTGTTTGCGAAGTGAAGTTTGGCGTCTGGGTACTTACTCCACTCGTATGCCAACCATTGATATTTGGCCTCTGTGCCTGTGCCTGGTGGGATGATCAGTTTTTTTTTTTGCGCTTATCATGTGACCTTGATGGTAGCGAAGGCTCTTCATCCACCATAGGAGTTGATCGTGGAATCTGGTTGTGGTTACCAGGTTACTGTCTATGTCCTCCGTTTCAGGGGAGACATCTCTGTCGTGTTCACTGGCTGGTAATGTCTGTGGTCCAGGAGGATAGCTTTCCTCGCATGCGGCCATTGCTGTTGATCGCACGGGGATATGTAGAGTAACTCCACCATGTGAGTGGGGGGATGGAGGTAAGGTTGACCCTTTCCAACTCCCATATCCTTAAACACATCGAAAATCACAGTCTTCTCTCTGATCACAAGTGTGAGGTGAGATCCACTTTTGTTATTCTTTCCTTTCATACTAACGCCTCGTCGTCGTCCCTGAAAGATTTTAGGGAGTTATGTGTAGTTGCCCTTGATATATCTAAGGCTTTTGACAAGGTGTAGCATCGGTGTCTCATCTCTAAATTCCCCTCTTTTGGCGTCCCTACCTTACTTTGTTCCTTCATATCTAGCTTCCTCTCCGGCCAATCTATCTTTGTGGTTGTTGATGGATCAGCCTCACCCCTTTTCTCCATCAACAGCGGTGTCCTTCAGGGTGCTGTCCTGTCCCCTGCACTTTTTCTCCTTTTTTCCAACGATTTTCTCTCCTCCAATAATAGTCCAATGCACTCATATGCTGATGACTCAACACTGCATTCGTCCACATCCTTCAGTCTTGCTCCCTTTTCTCTCACTCGATCTGCATCTCTTCTTGACACAGCCCTCTCAATAAACTCAGACTTGGACAGAATATCTCAGTGGGGCACACAAAACCTTGTTAAGTTTAATGCCTCCAAGACCCAGTTTCTACCCATATATCTATTGAACACTCCCCACAACTAAGGTCTCTCCTTTGACAGTTCTAGTTCTATGATTCCACCTCTTGACTCAATAAACATACTTGGTATTACAGTAACATCCACTCAATCTTGGAAACCCCATATTGCAGGAATAACAAAGTATGCCTCAAAGAAACTGGGTGTCCTGTTTGGATCTCGAAACTTCTTCTCTTCTGAACAGTTCCTCCGTTTATACAAGGGGTTGGTTCGTCCTTGTATGGAGTCCTGCTCTCACATTTGGGGTGGTTCTAGCTTTTTTTTATGTTTAAGGCTCCAGTCACGTAGAAAAGTCCACATCAAGGCCGGGCCCTAATTGCAAAATAGAGAGATTTGAGAAAGGGGGAAAACCGACAGGAAAATTATTTACAAATTTTTGAGAAAGTAAAAACATGTCTCTTGAAATGAGGCAGGTCATAGTTATTAGGTAGAGAGTTCCAAAGCTTCGACGTGTAGGGAAAGAAGCAGTTATCAAAACGGCACACCCTTGAGTTGCCGATGG
>JAYMFT010295556.1:0-10310 GCA_038088735.1 Panulirus argus | reverse complement strand
ATCTGCATGCCTATCAATAAGCACATAATCCAATCATGACCACTTTCCATCTGTCCAACTCACCTATGTATACTTAGTATGTCCCTCTTTTTAAACCAGGTATTCCCAGCCACAATTCCTTTTTAGCAAACAACCCCAAAAGCTGTTCACCATACCCATTCACATCAATGACTACCCCATACCCCACCTCCTGTTCTTTTCTCAACTGCTCCATAACCCACTTTCACATTCAAATCATCCATGACAAATACACGATATCTTGCATCAAAACTTTTGACACACTCACTCAGCTCTACCTAAAACAATCGGCTCTTTTCTTCAGTCCTCTCGATTTCAAATGCATAAGGACAAATAATCAACCACCTTTCATAATCCACTCTCACTATAACCCACATCAGTCTGGGGCTTACTTCCTTACACTCTTTCACACATTCCCACAACTAAGCTCTTATTTTTATTTTAACCTCTGAATTTACTCTCAAGATATCACCACATCATTTTCCCCCCTTACCATTAAGCTCTGTTTCAATCAAAGCTAAAACAATCGCGTATGAAGACTACCACAAGTATGTCCTATTTTCATTGATATGCCATATCATCCCACCTACTTGTATATAATTTGTTGTTTAGTATCATGTTAGACAGTTAATGCATACTAAATAGAGTTAGTACACTTACAAAAAGCCAGAAAATATGAAGTTATGAGTGTGTTAGCTCTCCCTAAAAGATAGTTTTTACACTGGTTTCCAAAAGCAAACAACATAAATAAAAGCAATCTAATATACAGAAATCATTCTTCAAATAAACAATACTATGGGGCTAAAAGCATTTAAAACTTACAGTGGGCAGTTCTCCTCATCAGAGCAATCATGGCACTGAGGATACCCATCACATCGAGCTCCTAGTGGGAGACAAGTCTCATCTAAACAAGTCCACTCATCAGGCCCACAAGCTATATAACAATATAGTCTAATGACATCATGCATCATGCTTTGGTTAATCACTGTACTAATGAGCACAAGCAGTATTAGTTAGTACATTAAATGTTACTTAAAATAAGCACACTACCCTCTAGAAACCATCTACAACAGCTCATACTTCACACAATATATACTAATGGAAACTTTCAAGGATATTTCGTGTAAGTACAAAAATATGTTGCAAACTTAAGAAAACTCACCTGGTAGAAAGATTTCTTCATCTGAATAGTTGGGGCAATCATAGCGGCCATCACACACAACATACTGTAGTACACATGATCCATCTCTACAAGACCATAGCCCAGAACCACAAACTACATAAAAGCATCCATAAGTGCATGCAGTTAGTATCAAAGATTTCACCACATACAGCCTTTTAAAGAATACAGTTAGTGCAGTAGTAAGTTACAAGTATCAAAAGAAGTTTTACGGGAAACTGGGGCAAAGATTATCAAATTCATCTCATTAAAATGAATTCCTTCGTTATCTTTAAACATGCCACAAACTTAAAAGCGCTTCCATCAATTTTTGCTGTGTAGTTTATGGTAATGATGTTAAGAGAGAAGTGGTACCTCATAATATATTAGCCTACAATTGTAACAAGAATAGGTTGCTGATAAGGGAAACATCCAAATCTTACCTTTAACTTCACTCCAATTTACATGGTATGGATTAAATGTAAATATACACAGTAATGGACTAATGGGGGTATGAGGGTGTCCGTTGATGCTGAAAGTCTGTTAAATCAAATGTAACCAATTTTTGATACAATATACAATATACATTTTTATTTTTACAATACACAGTTCACATAATTTCTTAAATTTAACTCCTCTATCACTTGATACAATTTTAAGTTTTATGGATTGCAAAATTATTTAATACATAAAGACACAATTCTCTGTACACAACCTGACAGCATGATAGCTTGAGGCAGACTGAGTCAAATATAAAGCGAGTATACCCCACACTATAAAAAACAAGAGTGATATGAAATGTGCATGGTGCAGTGTTTTAGATTTTTTTTTTTTTTCCAATTTTTATCAGTAAATGTATCATTATTTGCCCAGTTCATTAAATCTGAAATCCATTATATCAGGGTCCATAAAATCTAGAGATTATTGCACTTACAAAAATAAAGCATTCATGCTGCCAGCCAGGGCACTACCCTGTCAACCTATTACCATCCAACACTAAGATGGAGGAATACAATATATTTCTTTATAGGTATTTTCTTAAATAACATATGATAGAGATAATCTGTAAAGGAGATATTTTTCCACACTTTGTTGAGTGTCATTTCAGACATAAGCTGCAGTCTAAGAGTTTAGCTCATACAGATGAACAAGAGTATGAATACCTCTATTTAAAGGTTGAGCAAAGGCTTCAACACTAATACACATGACTTAATTCTTTTCACTAAACACACTAAGCTGAACAATGTCTCCATTTTCATCTCTGTCTCACGTTCAATATACATCCACAGAACATGATAAAAATTATTCACCTTATATCCTCATTTAAAATACCACAAGTCCTGAACAATCACAGACTATTGACCTTTTTAACTATCTACTGAAACAAAGTCAATATTCAATAATCAATCTAGTCTGTCTTGAAAAGAACAAACTAGGATGATTAAGTTTACTCTTTAATGCTTTCCCAATAAATGACTAATACACGTCATTTTTCATTTCAATAAGTGCTGCAGCTATCAAAACATATCTTTAAGGTGTGGTGCATAAAATCTTCCAAAACTGTATACACAAGATATTTCTCTATACTTCAGACTATACTCATAAGCCAACTACTGTACTCCTTACAGATACTAGTTGTTCTTTCAAAAAATTCTGCATTTGAATAAATGAAATTCATATAAAACTTTGCATTGCTATAAATTGACCTACATATAACATGTATTTTCATCAGCATAACTCAACAAAAGGCAATCACAGCAACTAGTTTATTTTGGCACATTAGAATTAAGTCAACATATTAACATGTATATTTAGAAGTACCAGAATACAGCAAGGTTGCTCCATAACACAAAACATGGACCAATTGAGGACTACTTCATTTGCTTCTTGATTGCTTAATCCTTCTTATATGAAGTTCTTTTATTTCAAGAGATATATAGTTTTTTGCTTTACTATTTCAGTATTCAGGAAGTAATTTGGTATTTAGGTGACCAATTTGGTAAGAGCACTTAGGTGAAATAGTTATTTTTGTTTGACTGGTTATATATCTTTTCCAGTTCTATATCAAACACTCTTCTACCAGCTACTTCATGTACAACTTACATGTGGCATGCAATGGGCTATTCTTGTACATTTCAGCATTTCCAGGCTTTGCCACATCTCATCACCTTTAGCTATTTTCTCTTGAATTTTTATAAATAATTCATACATTATGTAGGAACATTCTGAAGATTACTGTGCAGATAAAACTTAAGAGAACAGAGTCTATCACATCATTATATTGCTCATGTGTTAAATGTCTTCAAAGATGAATGGGAGCAACATGAGAATATCATCACATCAGTTATTATCTATAACAATTTTTCTTAATAATTAATGAATATCAATTCATCCATTAGGGTCAGACGTTCTAAAAAATATCTGTGTGAAAAACACATATGAAAAATACAATCTATCGAACCATTTTATCAATGACGAGTTAATTGTTTTGAAATGATGAGGATCCATAATGTCTGGGAGGCAGTAAGAATTCCACCTATTTCCTCCCTATATTTTTTTTAATATGTAGATAATCATCAATTTATGCATTAAGTATGAACCTAGAGAAGAAAACTGTATAGAATACAAATATGACAAATGCAATTTACTATAACATTCATCATTAACAAGCTAAATGTTTTGAGCTGATAATGACTGCAAGAGTTTGTGTGATACATGACAATCCCAACTCTAACCCTGTATTTACACTGAGAACCACTGAACTGGAAATCTCACAATTTCTCAGTCCTTACTGTGCAAAGTATCATGACAGTAGCATAAATATATCATGTGTATGATAAGCTTGGACAATTTACACAAATGGTAAACTTCACAAGTCATGCAATAATGCTTCAGACTGCTAATAAAACACCTACCACAAAGTTAAATGACAATGTTCTTGCTTTGTCTCTAATTTGGAATATTTTTGCATAATATGGTATAAGAACATTCAGTTCATATAAATGCAAACAACTTTATGACCCTTAATGTAATTAAAAAAATTTAATTACCCAAAACAAAGAAGCTTTCAGACTTATTAACAAAGTGACTTTAACATACCTTAATAAATTAAAAAAAAATAATTACCCAAAACAAAGTTTCCAGACTTATTATTAAGAAAGTGACTTTAACAGACCTTCAGTACACTGGCCCTCATCAGTAAAGTCTGTACAGTCATAACGTCCATCATGTCGTCTTTGCTGTGGAATGCAAGACCCATCTCCATATGTCCATTCCTCAGAACTGCATCCTGCAATGTTAATGTAAGGCATATCATAAATACTTTCATGACTGTAATAAAAATACGGTGTTGTTATGATGAAATCTACTTTCAACATGTTTAAGATGCAGTTATAATGACTATTTTACTACCGGTTAAAAAAATATTCACCGAGCACCGAATACAGTCACTAACCTCAAAAAGCAATTCTCCTCATCTGAACGATCAAGACACTGAGACACTCCATCACATCAAGCTTCTTCTGGGATACATGTTCCATCTGAACAAGTCCACTCACCAAATCTACATCCTAAATGAAACACAAATATTTCATTTAACATTAAGACTCCAAATTATATTAATCAAATCATCAATTTTCACATACATTTGGAAAATGGAAGTTTTCTCATCAAATATCTGGAAAAAATTAAGCATTCAGTGATTATCAATTAGACTTGCTTAAGGCTCAGTTGTCGGTTCCTTATGCTACATATTCATACCTGCTCGCATTCATCCATTCCAGTGCCAACCAGCACCATAGCAAACAGCGTCGCTATCCCATGCATCAACGAGATAGAATCAGGAAACATGAAAAAAATGCCACGTCTGCTCATACTCACTCTCTAGCTGTCATGTGTAATGCACTGAAACCACAGCTCCCTGTCCACATCCAGGCCCCACAGACCTTTCCAAGGTTTACCCTGCATGTTTCACATGCCCTGGTTCAGTCCACTGACAGCACGTTGACCCAAGTTTAACACAACGTTCAAATTCACTATATTCCATGCATGCCTTTCACCCTCCTGCATGTTCAGGCCCTGATCACTCAAAATATTTTTCACTTCATCCTTCCACCTCCAACTTGGTCTCCCAATTCTCCTTCTTCAATCCACCTCTAACACATATATCCAATTTGTTAACCTATCCTCACTCATTCTCTCCATATGTCCAAACCATTTCAACACACTGTCTCTGCTCTCTCACTCTTTTTATTACCACAGATCTCTCTCACCTTTACATTCCTTACTCAGTCAAACCATCTCACACCACATATTGTCCTTACACATTTCATTTCCAACACATCCACCTTCCTCTGTACAACTATATCTATAGCCTATTCCTCGCAACCATATGATATTGTTGGAACTACTATTCCTTGAAGCATACCCATTTTTGCTCTCTGATATAATGTGCTCACTATCTACACATTCTTCATCACTCCCAGATGCTTCACCACATTCCCCACCCGATGACTCACTTCTGATTCCATGGTTCCATTTGCTGCCAAGTCCACTCCCTGATATCTAAAACACTTCACTTCCTCTAATTCATCTCCATTCAAACTTACATCCCAACTGACTGGTCCCTCAACCCTGTTGAACCTAATAACCTTGCTCTTATTCACAATTACAATCAACTTTCTCCTTTCACACACTTTTCCAAACTCAGTCACCAACTTCAGCAGTTTCTCACTCGAATCAGGCACCAGTGCTGTATCATTGGCAAAGAACAACTGACTCGCTTCACAGGTCCTCTCATTCCAAACAGACTGCATACTCACCCCTCTCTCCAAACCTTTTGCATTACCTCAATAACCACCTCATCCGAAAAGAAATAAACAACCATGGGGACATCACACACCCTGATGCAGACCGACCTTCATTGGGAACCAATCACTTTCCTCTCTTCCTACTTATACACATGCCTTAGCCTTTTTATAAAAACTTCTCATTGCCTCTAGCAGCTTACCTCCCACATCATATATTCTTAAGACCTTCCACAAAGCATCTCTATCAATGCCACAACATGCCTTCACCAGATCCTTATATGCTACATACAAATCCATCTGTTTTTCTAAGTATTTCTTAAAAACATTCTTCAAAGTAAATATCTGATCCACACATCCTTTATCACTTCTCAAACCAAACTGCTCCTCCCCAATCTGATGCTCTGTACATGCCTTCACCCTCTCAACAAATACCCTTCCATACAATTTTTCCTGGAATACTCAACAAACTTATACCTCTGTAGTTTGAACACTCACCTTTATCCCCTCTGGCTTTGTATAATGGCACTAAACATGCATTCTGGCAATCCTCAAGCATTTCACCATGATACAAACACACATTGAATATCCTTACCAACCAATCAACAACACAATTACCCCCATTCTTAATAAATTCAACTGCAGTACCATCCAATCTTGCCACCTTGCCAGATTTCATCTTCTGCATGGCTTTCACCACCTCTTCTCTCTTCACCAAAGCACTCTCCCTGACTCTTTTACTTTGAGAACCATCCCTGACCAAAACACCCTATATCTGCCATTCTTTCATCAAACACATTCAACAATCCTTCAAAATACTCATCCGTTATCACTTCCCCATAGCACCATTCACCAATGTTTCCATTTGTTCTCTTGTCTTACATATGTTATTTACCTCTTTTTAAAACATCTTTTTAAATGTTATTTACCTCCTTTTAAAAGATATTTTTATTTTCCCTAAAGTTTAATGATACTCTCTCACCCCAACCCTCATTTGCCCTCTTTTTCAACCCTTGTACCTTCCTCTTGACCTCCTGCTGCTTTCTCTTATACATATCCCAGTCATCTGCACTCCTTTCTTGTAAGTATCATCCAAATGCCTCTCCTCTCTCTTTCACTAACAACTTTGTTCTGCCTGATCAGATGTAATATACACAGAAAATGGCTATCTAGATTTTATTCTGTATTAGCAGATTTGAAAGTCTTTATATATCAGTCATAACTCTGTATTTAATGTGTATTTAATAAAAAGATATCATTAAATGCACAGAGCAACATTTCCCCACATATATTCTAAAGTGCACAAACACAGCAAACAGACTGAAGACTTTGTTGCCAACAATACCATTTGACATTCAATATTCAAAGAATTACTTGATGGTCAAAATTACTGACCAGACAATATGACAAAAAGGTGTTCACTGTGATAACACACCTGAAGCAATATTTTTAAGGGTGTCTAAATTTGATTATATGAAAAAAATGAGAGCATGTGTGAGAAATTTAAAGAATCTGGGACACTGACTGAAACAGAATGATATCAAGTGATATAACTCCTCCTACTCCATGTAATATCATACTTTCTTTGTGACATAAATTGTTCTATGCAAAGAAACTGAGCTTTTCTAAATACTCTATAGTCTCCTAAGTACTCTATGGCCTCCTTCATGAATCTCATCACTACATAACAACCATCTACCTAAACTGTCCCTTGATCTTTATTGACTCACTCCATCGTGTAACAGTACAACAAATAATTTACCTCTAGGTGAATCAACAAGCTCCACCTGCTTATTACTGTATTGCATAATTTAGCTACCATTATGCTTAGTATCAACCTATGGAGCCTATGCTACACTACACAGCCAAATAATTCATTTCTGTTTCAGTTACCAGCCCCATACGTTCCACTTACCTCAACAACCATGTTCCACAATCGTACCCCATAATCCACATTTGTCCTGCTATCCTGTTCCATGCCTAGTGTTTATTCCACCACCAAGAAGTGGGACCAGCCCATACCTATTTCATATCTCTTTCCTGAAACTCATTCGGTCACATTAACCTAAATAGTAAACCACATCCAAGAAAGTAGCCTTATAATTTTTACTCACTCGTCTAAACAAGATTATTGCTTTAACTATACTACATAGAAGTTACTTATATTATTTTCAGATTCATCAGAATTAAACATTGCAGTGCATAGGTTATCTGAAAAGCTATTTATCTTAAACCTCCCCTTTCCAATAAGCAAGCTATGAATCATCTTTTCCCTCTGGTGTTATAGATGTTTTCTCTTATTATCTTTCATTATACAATTTCTCTTCTCTTGGGAGATATGTCAGACCATTTCTGTTTTCCCATACCCTTAATCAACATGATCCTCTGATGACTTACAGGTTGGCACATGTTCTCCCATGACATATCATCATCTGTATTCTCTTCTCCCATTGATGACATTCACTTCTAACACCACAAACATTAACACACTCATGATAAACAAACTATGCACACTATGAACACTAACCAGTACTAGTTTTTGAGAGGAAAAAGACTCCCTTAATATACTCAACTAACAATTCATGTCCCCACCCTAAACTACACCTAATCTATCCGGTAATCCATCCTGTCACAAGTAACTACACAAAGCTGAAGCCACAAAAATTAAGTATGCAACTCAACCACTAGCTACCTAAAAGTTACAAAATTTCAACATTTGAAAAAAAAAAAAAAAAATCTCATCCCAATATGCTCACCAGTGTCCTTTGAAAAAGAAACAGGTCCCCTCACACTCTACTTCATAATCACCCTCCATCCCTAAAGCAGAAATAAAGTCAGCCTTGCTTTAAACCTGAGAGAGACTTTGACAAATGGCTAATATTTAATATTTTCATAGTATATTCACTGGACTATAGCCTTATCTTTAAATATAAATTCAAAACGAAAACTCAGAAGGAAGACTGTTCCAGTTTCCAAAGGAGACACTGGTCAAACCCTTGCTACAAAGAAGGCAGAAGGCTAACCCTGTATATCATGCCCTAGTTCAGCTTCTGATCCTTAGTCCAAGGTCATAACCTTACACTAATACAATGTCCCAGGGATAGAATCTTGAATTTGAACAACAGGATAAAACTATGGGCCTTAGTGTCTGCTATTTGAATAATGTATATGCAAAGCTCTCAATGTGACTTGCAATTAGCTTGACATGCTTGCATTGCCATAATAAATTTTACATAAAGTCAGTATGCTACACCTGTGTTCCTTACCAAATCTCGCATTACCAGACCTCTAATGTAAATGAAATTGCACATACTATCTAAATGCCACAAAATGTGCTTCAGTGCTGATGCAAGATTATATTTTCAAATTATTCACTTCATAAAAATCATGTAAGAAGCCATCAAAGCAAAACTCTCTAAGTCTGATAAAACTCTTGAAAGGAACAATGTGGAAGTCAAAGAATTCACACATGATTCCTCATCTTCACCACCAACACAGTCAGTAATGAAGTCACATAGCCGGAAGTGAGAAATACATTTCCCTTTATTACATTTAAACTCATCAGACTGGCACAGAACTGAAAAAGAAAGAAAGAAAAGAAAAGAAATACATATTGTATAAAAAAAATTAAAATACAAAATGCATGCTAAAGAAAAATGACAAAACTATATTAACTATAACAGGTAATCATATATCTATTGCACAGCCAAAGAATAACCACGATTTGAGCTAAAAAAAAAAAAAAAGAGAAGCGATCCTTTTATGAGTGCAGACACTTAAATGTAATTACGTAATTGTGCAGTACTGGGAGAAAGTTCTCCAATCAAGTTCATACTTTGATTTCCTTTTGAATTTCATCACAAGTGCAGTTCATTTCTATATATGGATACCAAATTAAAATGTTTCTATTCTTAGCTAATTAGATCTGTTCCCCCATCTCTCGAACCTGTTGTACTAACATAAGACATCTCAAACATTTATATACCATTTGCATTCAAAGTCTATTCTTTCAGCTTTTTCCACTCTGCCATAACTCTGACATTGTAAATGAATGTCTTGACATCTTCCCCATAAAGTGTTCTACTTAATTTCTTGCACTGACCATTGCTTGCTCTTAATTTGCATCTCTCAAAGAAGTGTATGCTCCTGACATACTGTACTCATGCTACTTCAGAAACTTGACACCTGAAATCAAGTCTTCTCTTATTCTTTTTACCATGTAATGTATTTCACAGCCAATAATCTTTTTCTGTAACACAACTCTCTTACATCTAGTGCCACAATCAGTGCCCTCTTCTAGACCTCCAATATTATGTGTTTATATATTT